>JAVSCE010010064.1:0-16342 GCA_032199065.1 Smutsia gigantea
AGTTACATTAGCAGATACTGAACTCTACCTAACTGGAAATGTTTTCTAACCTACTCAGGTCATATTCCATTTTTCCATTAAAGCTCAATTAACATACAAGTTAGAAGTTAGAGTTGAGTGGAAAAGATGATTTAAATATAGGGTTTACCTGAACAGCATCAAAATACATCTTCTTAGCTTCTAGATCTGTCTTGTCAGACATTAACCATGCCTTTAGCAAATATTCATAAAAGCTGTCTCCAAGTCCTCCAACTGATACATGATCTGCAAAGAGAAGGAAATTAATGTTAGAACGATTCAGCCTTTAATCCAGATAATGCGGCAAAATCACATTAGCAGCTAGGATGCAAAACTCTACGTCAACTGCAACTCTACGTTACATTTAAATTCCAACAAATCTTTCGTTTCCAGAAAGATATGAAACGAGCAGAGATGCTCTTAACTAATGTGATACACTCCAAATAATTACCAGGAAATTTTGTAAACCTGAAGATAAAAAATACATATCATCAACTCTAATTCCAAAAATCTCTTTCTCAAGTAAAAATGCCAAATTAAAATGTTTCTCAGTATATATACAAATACATTTTTCATTGTTTTACCTCTCAATAATACGAACTATGTCAAAGTTATGAGTATTATCAAATCTTTAAAAAACTAACTTGCAATAAAACAAGCTCCTCAGATTCTTGGGATTATTATTAATATTTGATAGTTTTCTAGTATTATCAATCTATAAAGTCAAAATCCTTTGGGAGGGAGGACAGTAAGAAAGAAGACAGGGCAGGAGTTTTTCTTCCTAATAGTCCATTCCTACAATCCTCCTCCATAGCCATTCATTATACCAGATCCACTACATATATTACCAACAGTCTTGCAACTCTTAGGGTAGGTATCCTCATCAAAAGTGAGAAAAGACGCTTAGAGAGGCTAAATGAGATTATGACACTGGTAAATGTCACCTGACTCTATAGCCCGCAAGGGTCTTCCTGCATTTCGAACTGCCTGTCCTCCTCTATGACACTAAATGTATTCTTTTGTGTACTGCTTGAATTAATACTTTTATTTTTCAAGCATGTTTACCTATAAAAACAGAGACATAATCTATTTTAAGTAACATTCCTAGAATTCATAAGAATTTAAGCATTGATAAGATAGCCTTATTTTGGAAAGATGCATTTTGAGTTTAATGATACAAAACTAATTTTATGAACCTATTTAAAAAAAATAAAACCTTTGCTGACTTAGTTATGTAAAAGTAAATCAGTTTTTATACAGCTTAGCAAGACAATTTTCTCCTGACACTTCAGAGGCCCGGCGTGATCTCGGGCTTCCCTGTGTCATCAGCCCTGCTCTACAAACGCTGCCCTCTTGCTAAACAAGAGCTGTGTATCTTTTGGTCCCTCAAACCACCAAGCACCTTCCCACTTCAGGAATGTTGGAGGCATGGATCTCTCTGCCTGACCCTTACCCCTTTCTTCAGTAATTCGTATCTGGGATCAAATGCTACTTCCTCAAAGAAGCTTTCCCTGATGCCTCTAGGTCTCTCATTATATACGGTTTGATAGCACACATCTACCACACTTTGCAATTTCATAAAATGGTGGGATTATTATTATTATTATTTTTTCCTTTTGAACACTCCTGATTTTTATTTACTTTTGCTTTTTTTTAAATATAATTTATTTTATTATCATTAATTTACAATTACATGCGCAATATTACGATTATTAAACTACCCCTTCATCAGGTCCCCCCCACCAACCCCATTACAGTCACTGTCCATCAGCGTAGTGAGATGCTATAGAATCACTACTTGTCTTCTCTGAGTTGTACTGCCCTCCCCGTGCCCCCCCAACATTACATCTGCTAATCGTAATGCCCCTTTTTCCCTCTTATGCCTCCCTTCCCGCCCATTTTCCCCAGTCCCTTTCCCTTTGGTAACTATTAGTCCGTTCTTGGGTTCTGTGAGTCTGCTGCTGTTTTGTTCCTTCAGTTTTTTTCTTTGTTCTTATACTCCACATATGAGTGAAATCATTTGATACTTGTCTTTTTCGGCTTGGCTTATTTCACTGAGCATAATACCCTCTAGCTCCATCCATGTTGTTGCAAATGGTAGGATTTGTTTTCTTCTTATGGCTGAATAATATTCCATTGTGTATATGTACCACATCTTCTTTACCATTCATCTACTGATGGACACTTAGGTTGCTTCCATTTCTTGGCTATTGTAAATAGTGCTGCAATAAACATAGGGGTGCATCTGTCCTTTTCAAATTGGGCTGCTGCATTCTTAGGGTAAATTCCTAGGAGTGGAATTCCTGGGTCAAATGGTATTTCTATTTTGAGTTTTTTGAGGAACCTCCATACTGCTTTCCACAATGGTTGAACTAATTTGCAGTCCCACCAGCAGTGTGGGAGGGTTCCCTTTTCTCCACATCCTCGCCAACATTTGTTGTTGTTTGTGTTTTGGATGTTGGCCATCCTCACTGGTGTGAGGTGATATCTCATTGTGGTTTTAATCTGCATTTCTCTGATGATTAGCGATGTGGAGCATCTTTTCATGTGCCTGTTGGCCATCTGAATTTCTTCTTTGGAGAAGTATCTATTCATGTCCTCTGCCCATTTCTTAATTGGATTATTTGCTTTCTGTTTGTTAAGGTGCATGAGTTCTTTATATATTTTGGATGTCAACCCTTTATCAGATATGTTTTTTATGAATATATTCTCTCATACTGTAGGATGTCTTTTTGTTCTACTGATGGTGTCCTTAGCTGTACAGAAGCTTTTCAGCTTGATATAGTCCCACTTGTTCATTTTTGCTTTTGTTTCCCTTGCCCGGGGAGATATGTTCATGAAGAAGTTGCTCATGTTTATGTCCAAGAGATTTTTGCCTATGTTTTTTTCTAAGAGTTTTATGGTTTCATGACTTACATTCAGGTCTTTGATCCACCTTGAGATTACCTTTGTGTATGGGGCTAGACAGTAGTCCAGTTTCATTCTCTTACATGTAGCTGTCCAGTTTTTCCAACACCAGCTGCTGAAGAGGCTGTCATCTCCCATTGTATATCCAAGGCTCCTTTATCAAATATTAATTGACTGTATATGTTTGGGTTAATGTTTGGATTTTCTATTCTGTTCCACTGGTCTGTGGGTCTGTTTTGTGCCAATACCAAATTGTCTTGATTACTGTGGCTTTGTAGTAGAGCTTGAAGTCAGGGAGTGTAATTCCCCCTGTTTTATTCCTCCTTCTCAGGATTGCTTTGGCTATTCGGGGTCTTTTGTGGTTCCATATGAATTTTAGAATTATTTGTTCCAGTTAATTGAAGAAAGCTGTTGGTAGTTTGATAGGGATTGCATTGAATCTGTAGATTGCTTTAGGTAGTATAGCCATTTTGACAATATTTATTCTTCCTAGCCAAGAGCATGGGATGCATTTCCATTTGTTAGTGTCCTCTTTAATTTCTCTTAGGAGTGTCTTGTAGTTTTCAGAGTACAGGTCTTTCACTTCCTTCGTTAGGTTTATTCCTAGGTATTTTATTCTTTTTGATGCAATTGTGAATGGAATTGTTTTTCTGATTTCTCTTTCTGTTAGTTCATCATTAGTGTATAGGAAAGCAACAGATTTCTGTGTGTTAATTTTGTATCCTGCAACTTTGCTGAATTCACATATTAGTTCTAGTAGTTTTGGAATGGAATCTTTAGGGTTTTTTATGTACAGTATCATGTCATCTGCAAATAGTGACAATTTGACTTCTTCTTTACCAATCTGGATGCCTTGTATGTCTTTGTTTTGTCTGATTGCTGTGGCTAGGACCTCCAGTACTATGTTGAATAACAGTGGAGAGAGTGGGCATCCCTGTCTTGTTCCCGATCTTAGATGAAAAGCTTTCAGCGTCTCGCCGTTAAGTATGATGTTAGCTGTGGGTTTGTCATATATAGCCTTTATGATGTTGAGGTACTTGCCGTCTATACCCATTTTGTTGAGAGTTTTAATCATGAATGGATGCTGAATTTTGTCAAATGCTTTTTCAGCATCTATGGAGATGATCATGTGGTTTTTGTTCTTCTTTTTGTTGATGTGGTGGATGATGTTGATGGATTTTCGAATGTTGTACCATCCTTGCATCCCTGGGATGAATCCCACTTGATCATGGTGTATGATCCTCTTGATGTATTTTTGAATTCGGTTTGCTAATATTTTGTTGAGTATTTTTGCATCTACGTTCATCAGGGATATTGGTCTGTAATTTTCTTTTTTGGTGAGGTCTTTGCCCGGTTTTGGTATTAGAGTGATGCTGGCTTCATAGAATGAGTTTGGAAGTATTCCCTCCTTTTCTATTTTTTGGAAAACTTTAAGGAGAATCGGTGTTATTTCTTCTCTATACGTCTGGTAGAATTCAGAGGTGAATCCATCAGGCCCGGGGTTTTTGTTCTTGGGTAGTTTTTTGATTACCAATTCGATTTCATCACTGGTGATTGGTCTGTTTAGTTTTTCTGTTTCTTGCTTGGTCAGTCTTGGAAGGTTGTATTTTTCTAAGAAGTTGTCCATTTCTTCTATGTTTTCCAGCTTGTTAGCATATAGATTCTCATAATATTCTCTTATGATTCTTTGTATTTCTGTGGGGTCCGTCGTGATTTTTCCTTTCTCATTTCTGATTGTGCTTATGTGTGTAGATTCTCTTTTTCTCTTAATGAGTCTGGCTAGGGGTTTATCTATTTTGTTTATTTTTTCAAAGAACCAGCTCTTGGTTTCATTGATTTTTTCTATTGTTTTATTCTTCTGAATTTTATTTATTTCTTCTCTAATCTTTATTATGTCCCTCCTTCTGGTGACTTTGGGCCTCATTTGTTCTTCTTTTTCCAATTTCAGTAATTGTGTCTTTAGACTATTCATTTGGGAATGTTCTTCCTTCTTTAAATAGGCCTGGATTGCAATATACTTTCCTCTTAGAACTGCCTTTGCTGCGTCCCACAGAGGTTGTGGCTTTGTGTTGTTGTTGTCATTAGTCTCCATATATTCTTTGATTTCTGTTTTGATTTGGTCGTTAACCCATTGATTAATTAGGAGAGTGTTGTTAAGTCTCCATGTATTTGTGAGCCTTTTTGATTTCTTTCTAAAATTTATTTCTAGTTTTATACCTTGGTGATCTGAGAAGTTGGTTGGTAGGATTTCAATATTTTTGAAATTACTGAGGTTCTTTTTGTGGCCTAGTATGTGGTCTATTCTGGAAAATGTTCCATGTGCACTTGAGAAGAATGTGTATCCTGTTGCTTTTGGGTGTAGAGTTCTGTAGATGTCTGTTAGGTCCATCTGTTCTAGTGTGTTGTTCAGGGCCTCTGTGTCTTTACTTATTTTCTGTCTGGTTGATCTGTCATTTGGAGTGAGTGGTGTGTTGAAATCTCACAAAATGAATGCATTGCATTCCTTTCCCCCTTTAATTCTGTTAGTATTTGTTTCACATATGTAGGTGATCCTGTGTTGGGTGCATAGATATTTATAATAGTTATATCCTCTTGTTGTACTGACCCCTTTATCATTATGTAATGTCCTTCTTTGTCTCTTGTGACTTTCTTTGTTTTGAAGTCTATTTTGTCTGATACAAGTACTGCAACACCTGCTTTTTCTCTTTGTTGTTTGCATGAAATATCTTTTTCCATCCCTTCACTTTTAGTCTGTGTATATCTTTGGATTTGAGGTGAGTTTCTTGTAGGCAGCATATAGATGGGTCTTGCTTTTTTATCCACTCTGTTACTCTGTGTCTTTTGATTGGTGCATTCAGTCCATTTACATTTAGGGTGATTATTGATAGGTATATACTTATTGCCATTGCTGGCTTTAGATTCGTGGTTACCAAGGGTTCAAGGGTTGCTTCTTTACTATCTAACAATCTAACTTAACTTTCTTGTTAAGTTATTGTAAACACAGTCTGATGTTTCTTTCTTTCTCTCCCTTCTTATTCCTCCTCCTCCATTCTTTTTATAATAGGTGTTTTATTCTTTGCCTTTAGTTGGTATTTGGATGGTCTGCTTTCTTTGCTATGATTTTTTTTTCCTCTGGTGACATCTTTTTAGCCTTAGGTGTGCTTCCCTCTAGAGCAGTCCATTTAACATATCCTGTAGTGGTGGTTTATGAGAGGCAAACTCTCTTAACTTTCGTTTATCTGGAAATTGTTTAATCCCTCCATCATATTTAAATGATAATCGTGCTGGATACAATATTCTTGGTTCGAGGCCCTTCTGTTTCATAACGTTAAATATATCATGCCATTCTCTTCTGGCCTGTAAGGTTTCTGTTGAGAAGTCTGATGATAGTCTGATGGGTTTTCCTTTGTAGGTGATCTTTTTCTCTCTCTAGCTGCCTTTAATACCCTGTCTTTATCTTTGATCTTTGCCATCTTAATTATTATGTGTCTTGGTGTTGTCTTCCTTGGGTCCCTTGTGTTGGGAGATCTGTGAGCTTCGGTGGACTGCGAGACTACTTCCTTCCCCAGCGAGGGAAAGTTTTCAGCAATTATTTCTTCAAAGACACTTTCTATCCCTTTTTCTCTCTCTTCTTCCTCTGGTACTCCTATAATGCGAATATTGTTCCGTTTGGATTGGTCACACAGTTCTCTTAATATTCTTTCATTCCTAGAAATCCTTTTATCTCTCTCTGCCTCAGCTGCTCTGTACTCCTGTTCTCTGTTTTCTATTCCATTAACAGTCTCTCGCATCTCATCCATTCTGCTGTTAAGCCCGTCGATCGCTTGTGTGATTTCTGTATTGTCTTTCCTCAGTTCCCTCACTTCCTCCCTCAGCTCTTGCACATTTCTCTGTAGGTCCATCAGCATGGACTTTTATTCTGAATTCTTTTTCAGGAGGGGAGGCTGTGCATTTCCATCCCTTCAGACTCCCTCTCTGGGGTTGTCTGGTTGATTTTGGTCTGAACCATATTCCTCTGTCTTTTCATGGCTGTATAATTGGTCACTGATAGTTGCCACGTATGTCAGCTGGGCTCTTTAAGACTTTAAAAAGAGAAGAAAAAAGAAGGGGGAAAAATAGAAAAAAACAGAAAAAAAAGAAAGACCGAAAGAAAAAAAGAAAAAAGAAAGAAAAGAAAAAACAAAAACAAAACAAAAAACAAAACAAAACAAAAGAAAATGCCCACCGGACGTAGATTCTGTGGGAATGGTCTAGGTGGCGCTATTGCCCCACTCTTCCACAGCTGTGACTGTGCCGCTCCGCAGGGCCCTTTATCGCTCTGGCAGGGGTGGGAACGAATAGGAGGCTGTTGATCTCAGTGAGAAGTGTTAAGTATGGCTACGCTTCCTCAGTCGCCAGCTAAGACGTCTGAAACTCCCCAGGACTCCCAGCCTGCTGGGCTGAGTGTGCTGGGGCGATCCGGCTCCTCTGCTGGGCTCCTGTCTCTTTAAGACCGCTGAAGAAAGCGCGCCCCTTTTTTTTTTTTCCTTCCCGGGAGCCGGCTGCAAGCACCCTGGCGCGTTCCCCACTCAGATCCTGCCCCTGTGTCTCTCCAATCTCCGCTGCACTGCACAATGTGGGTCAGCGTTCCCCGCGCAGATCCCCGGGGCTGGCTACTTCGCGGGGTGCACTTCCACTCCCTCCCGGCTCTGAATCCTCTCCTCCCGCCGGTGTGCTGGGGTGGGGGAGGGCTCGGGTCCCGCCGGGTCGCGGCTCCGTATCTTACCCGCCTCTTGGGGTGCCGAGTCCTCTCGGGTGTAGCTGCACGCTGTGCGCTTTCCTGTGTATTCTCGTCTCTCTTTTAGGAATAGATGTATTTTCTGTGTTTTCGTAGATAAATATAGTGTTGGGAGGAGATTTCTGCCGCCCTGCTCACACCGCCATGTTCCCGGAAGTCCGGTGGGATTATTTTTATGTCTCTTCTGTGAGATCCTAATCCAGGAGGGCAGGGGCCAGACCTATTATGTTTCCCGGTCCCCACTAGCCTCCAGAAAGTATCTTGCACATAGTAGGTATTTAGTAAAGAACAGATGAACAAAGCAAAAATTTTGTAAGTCAATCTTCATAAGGACTACACCTACTCAAGGGAGAAGGGCAATAGTTTTAAGTAATTAAGTATGTGATTTTCTTGTTGCAGAAAGTCCAGAATTATAGCTTTAAAAAATTACTGTTTTTACAGTTGTAAAGCTGATTCCTAAAATAGCAGTACTTGAAGTGACCTTTACAGTTTCCTAAATAAATTAGCACAGAAACCTCTGACATTTACAAACTAAATGGACTAAGTACTATCTCATCAATAATAAGCCCTGTTGTCATAAACATGATTGCAGGAGATGACTATAAGTGATCCATGGCAGAGCAAATCACTGTCCGGTTACTGTCAAAACAACAAGGACTTAATTAAGTAACAGGAAACGATGGCTGTTATCCAGACACATCCTTCAGAGTTAAAGCAACAAGAGTTGAAAAGTAACAGCCAGAAGCAGCTTCATTTTCTTTCCCTTCAGGTTATGCTTCTATAATGGATGGAAGAAGCAAGTTTGGGCATTTGATGATTTCTTGAAAAAGGAAAAAGGATTATGTAATTCTTTATTCTAATTAATTTTATACTAGTTTATTTTCTATTTTTTAAATTTCCTGCCTATTAATTTTTCATATTTGGAAAGAATCAAAATAAAGGAACACAGAGGAGAAACAAGAGAAAGCCTTTTTGATAATTTGACATATCACTCACTAAGCTTCCCCCATGCCTGGATGACTGTGTGTTGCCAACAGAGTCCTGTGTAAATATCTTAGTGGATGTGTGAGAGAACGTGCTTGATTCTATCGGCAGGAAAGGAATGCCTACTTCTAGAAAGAACATATATGGTATTTTTATTCATAAATATTCTAAAGGTAATGTGTCCTATGTTCACTAAATATTATGCTCTTCTCTGAAGGGGTTTATTTGCTCTTTTTTTCCTGAGAAGAATAGGTCCTATAAAAAAGATTCCTAATACATAATACCATAGCAAAAGGATGAAGACAAAAAGGATTAAATACTCAACATCTTCATTTTTAAAAATATTTTGTACTCTTCATCTGAATCTGAACTCTGTCCTCAAAGCAAATGCTAATGATGCTAATGACATTAAATATACATTAGTGTTGTTACATTATTCAAAGAAGGGTGGTAATTGTTCTGTCTATAGACATGGATCCCCACATAATATATCAGTGACAAGGACCTGATGCTCTCTCTGAGCTACAACTGAGGATAAGGGGCAACTGTTTAAAAAGAATAAATAGAACCTTTATTAAGAGCAGAGGGAGAAAGACTGATTGGAATCAGAATTCATGAGTACTCAAGTTTACTAAGTAAACACCTACTGGGTACAATATACTGGTGCTGGGTTAACAAATGTGACTAAGACTAAGTCACTGCCTAACAGTTTTGGATCCCTAGGAAGATGGGTGTGTGTATGAATCACTAGGAAAAAGACAATGATTGAAAAGTACCCAAGGTGTTGGGGCATGGGAGGAAGAGGGGGTGAGTAGAGGTGGAGAGGGTACTAACAAATTCCAGCCAGGGTCTTGAAGAAGGTCTCCTAGAAGAAAGGGTGACTGAGCTGGGAGTTGGTAGAATTAGAAAGGTCTGAGGAAGCAGCACAAGCCAAGACGTGGATATGGCCAAGCGGGCCTTGATCAGACAGTGAAAAACAAGTGTGTCTTCTTTGTGGCTGGAACACAGAATGGGGCGGGGTGGGGGAAGGACAGACATGGGACTCATCAACCCTGTTTGTTTTTCCAACAGGAAATTGGCCCATAAGCAATCCAAATATAAAGGGCTCTTTGTACCAGGAAACATAGCCAAATACATAGTATATTGGTGACCCAGAAGGAGAAGCTGGGATGTTCTAGTACAACTGATTCTTTCTGCCCCTCTTCATAGTGACTTCTTAATCTTAAGTCACAGGAAGAAAATAGTAAATCATAGAGATTGTTCTTCAATTTTTGAAATCTTTCATGAGAAGGAAAAAGCTAAAAACATACTTGTCCTTTAAGAGAATCATTATTTAGTCATCTTGCACTTGGCCACTCATATTCTATTTCATGCCAAATACTCTAGTGGCCCTCAAACCTTTTAGTCTCAGAACCCCTGTACACTCTGAAAAATGAATAAGCACCCCAAATAACTTGTTTATGTGTTACCTATTAATATTTATCATACTGGAAGTTAAACTTAAAGAATTTAAATTTGAAATATTATTTATTTAAAATAATGATAATGTAACCATTATGTTAACAGTTTTTTTCATGAAAATATGTTGTATTTTACAAAAAAAAATTAGTGAAGACTGACACTGATTTACATATTTGCAAATCTTTTAAATATTTGCCATACTAGAAGACAGTTGGATTGAATTTGTTCACATTCAATCCATTGCTATATGTTGTTTGGCTGAAATATATGAAGAATATTCAGCCTCACACAATTATACAGCTGGAAAAGGGAAGACTATTTTAATTGTCTTTTCAGATAATTGTGGATATTTTCTCTGATACTGCAACAAAATTTGACAAGTGGTTTTTTTAAAGGTTAAAGGTCTTTGAAGGTTAGTTACAATGTGGAAACAGAAACCGTATCAATGAATTTCTGTAACGTACATAAAAACCCACTGGTCTAGTTTGCAAAAGAATAGATATTTTCTTCGCACATGATTCTGTAATAGCATGCACTGGTCATTTGGAAAATACAGGTTCAGTGAATTATGCAGATCTTCCAAATGTTGGTGCATTTCATTATACAATATCAAAAAACCTTATTTGTTAATATCACCACCAATCTCATCAGAAAAGTCTTTAAATGTTAGTTAAAGGCATTAAGGTCATAATGGCGTGTGCATATTTCCCAAAGTTCTATTTTTCATTTAGAACTTCAAATTTTGCCATTGGCATGAATACTGTTAGTTTTCCTTGAAGTGACACGCTCATTTTTGAGAATATGTCTACTGATTACCCCAGTCTGAATAACCAGTTTGTCTTTAGTTATTCTAAAAATGATAACCCATTAACAATAAGTTTCTAGTTTAGCCTGCAACTCAGACAAATCACACCAGTGCTTTTCTATGAGACAACCACTACTTTTTATTATGTGGCAAAGAAGTGTACTCAATGGTTGAGATTTACTAGAATTAACAATTTCTTTTGCTTCATTAAGAACACTTATAAGTGAAACTGACATGTTTTTATTTGTTATTATCTGCAGTTCTCACTGTGGCTGCAAATAGTTTTACCCACTATTGCTTTTGCAACCTAAGTGCAAATGTCAACACAGTGAAAGAGGCAGAAAGTTGTAGTATTATTATGAAAATAGCTTTGACCTGTGGACTAGAAGGTCTCAGGGACATCCAGTAATCTGTGGACCACACTTAAGTTAAATGGCCACCTTGATTATGGTCATATGGTCTTAACAGCTAGGCCACCCATAGCCATTACATAGATTTTAGCATGTATTTTTTTCTTCTAAATTATTCCATAAGAAAAACACTTCTAAAGAGGCATAACCATCTAAGAATATCATTTTAATATAAAGAAAAAACTCAAATTTGAGTAGAAATTTAAGGCATTGCTAAGGCCCTCGACATAGCCAGGCATCTTCCCTAGCGTCCTTGCTCATAGATGCTGTGTAACCTACCACTGTTTTTTCAGATCTGCTTGAGAACATTTCTTTCAATTATTCTGACTTGTAATATCACTGGTCAAAGTTTCTAAGGATCTCAGTGAGGGCTTCTGGCATAATACTTTTTCCTAATCTAATCTTTATTGGCAATAAAGCTTTTTCTGTTGTCTCAAAAATAAGTAGAGAATATATCCTGTTTGTTCTTTCAATTTCCCAACCCATAAAGACTGAGGGTCCTCTCTCATCTTATAGCAAGCAGAAAGAGAGAAAATGTTTGAAGTAGAGTGATCTAGCTACTCTGTGCAAAACCCTGACAGTCATTAACACAAAGAGCCATTTTCTTTCTATATACACGATCAGCTTGATACAGGCAAACATCCCCACACTACTCTGACCAGATCTTCCCTTTCTGATTAATCGTTTTAAATGGGCTGATTTGTCATCATGCTCCAAGTTGTGCATGAAAAATAATCTAGTTCCCTGGTAACACAGTCTATCTTACAACAAACCTATTATATTAAAGGGACCATGCACCTTTTCCCCTTTTCTAAACATTTCCCCAAAAGATTTGTGCTTTTCTGTGCTGCTTCTCTCTGTTACTGAATAGTGCTGGGTACCAAAAAGAGCTAAAACAGTGCTAATCCTTTGACTTACATTGACCCCACTGTCCACTGCTGGGATTCAGATAGTTAGGGTAAAGGCCTTGTGGCTTTTCCAGGTTGTTCAGTACTGTTCGAATATTCATTACCTACAATAGAAAATTATATGTTACTATGAAAATTTAAAAAACGATTCTGGTGCCATTCTTCTCTCTTTTCCTCATTACATTTTCCATGTTAGAAAAATAAATGATTCAAATGATATAGAATTAGAACGATACGCCAAGTTACAAAAATAATAGCAGTAAGCAAATACAGTCACACTACCCTATGACAGACACCATACAAGGAACTAGGGACATACCAGTGGATAAACAAGGTCATTGCCCTCCTGGAATTTGAGTTCTACTGGAGAGAGACACATAATAAACAAATAAGTATGTCAGGTGGTGATAAATTCTATGAAAAAAAAATACAAGAGTGTAATGCTGTGAGGAGGTGAGGCTGTGGTATGCTGGCCAGGGCGGTTTGTGGAGGCCGATGAAGGAGTGTTTGGGCATAAACTTGAAGTGAAGGAGCAGGACAGGCAGAAAATGAGGAGGAGCAACTTGAGCAGAGGGAGGTGCAAATGCAAATGCCCTGAGAAGAGGATGGGTTTGGTAAGACCCCTGAGACCAGAGATGAGGAAGCAAAGGAGATGCAGAGCAGAGGTAGCCGGGGCCCACACCATGCTGGCCTCAGAGGCTGTAGTGAGGGCTTAGATTATTCCGAGTGTGATGGGAAGCCACTGAAGCCTTTGTTTTTACAGGATTGGTTTGACTGAGGGGGCAAGAGAAGAAAAAGAAGGGGTAGTTGGGTGGTTACTGCAGAGTCCAGGTGAGAGATGACGGCAGCCGATGTAACAGGAGAGAGACAAAGGATTTCCTGATGGATTGGACCTGAGGTTTACCAAAAAGAGAGGACCCAGGAGGACTTCAAGATTTTTGGTCTGAGCGGCTCAGTAAACTGCAGAGCCAATTACCAAGATAGCGAAGGCTGGAGTAGAAGCAGGTGTGGGGATTGAGTCTGGGCATTTTAAAGTAGAAGCTGCCTTTTAGCTCTCTTAGAGGAAATGTAGAGTAAGAAGTTGGAAAGTCTGGAGTTCAGAGGACAGGTTGGGACTGGAATGATAAATTTGGGGTCATATAGCTAGTATATAATATAGATAGTATATGAAGCCATAAGAGTCGATGAACTAATGTAGACAGTGAACATAAAAAGACACAGCCCAGGTTTGAGTCCAGGGGATTTCTGATATTTAGAGGTTGGGGTGATGAGGGGGATCCAACAAAGGAGACTAAGAAGGAGCAACCAGTGAGGAAGGAGCAAGTCAGGCTGGCATCTTGCGCCTGCAGCCCAGTGCAGAGCATGTCCCACGGAGCAGAGACCAAGTGTGCCAAATGCTGAGAGGCTGGGAGATGAGAGGTAATGGTCACTGGGCTGGGCAGGTGGCGCTTATGGTTACTGTGACAGGGGTGGCTGGGAGAAAAGCCCAACTGGCAGTATTCAAGAGTGTGGGAGACAAGAAAAAGTAACAAACAGAGACCATCTTTCTAAGCAAGAATTTATACAAATGTCTATGGGTTTGTTCCTTGAAAATTAGAAATTGATTCAATTGCTGCCTCAAATTTGTATAACACTTTTGAGTTTAAAGTCTTTCACATAGTTGGTTCATATAGTCCATAAAACACTACATTTTTAGATAAGGAAAAAATGCAGAGATAATGGAACTTGTTTGATATACAGAGAATCAGATGTGTAAGCCAAGCCCTCTTACACCGAGTTAGAACGGTGCCATGGAAAGAGTGTGGGTTTACAGTTCAGTTAAATGAAATTCTGCCCTGTAATAAGACCTAAGAAAGCTGTTAGTAAACTTGGTTGTCCTTTTCCACAATGAATAATATTGAGTTTTCCAGGAGAGGATACTGTTTCTCACATGGACTGCTCTGCAGTGCAAGGCATATTGGAGAATCTCACCTTTTCAGCAAAGATGGGGTTTCCTGATAAGTGGCTTAAGTGTATAAACTCCAAATGCAGAGTTCCAAATTCTGCCAAAATACTGCTGCCTCCTGAGGCCCAGGGCCAGTTCCTTCCAATCCCACTAAAGAAGAGAAGAGATTGAAGAGTTATGGGTCAGACTAATTCCATTTTTTTGCAGCTCTAAATGGTAGAAGTGAAAGAGACAGCTTTTGAATAAAGGCATCTCTGCTAATAATCCATTCTGGGTATTTAAAAATACCCACCATTGTTATTTTTGGCTACTGGTTTTAGGCTTTGACTCCTATCTTTAGATTGAAAATTAGTGTTAAGACTTAAGTCAGAAAAAAAGTTGCTATGTGCTTGCTGTTGATCACACACAAATGTTTTGGAGGGTACAAGTGCCATATAGAGATGTACACCTATTCCAAGTAGAATACAAAAAATTAGACCAAAACCCCCACCATGCCCCAAATCCCACATGAAGCCCTTCCACATTTTAATTAATTTCAGCCTGAGAATCCCTTGGACTGATACACTCACATTCTATAAACATTTTTTCTGCGATATAAATGAATTTTGGGTTTATTAGTTGTATGCTCACTCCACCCTTCTCCAAACCCTCCCTCCAGTTACTATACTTCCTTTCTTAGTGTTTCTCTTCACACTATTTTACCTATTCTCTAAGTATGTTTTCAAAGGCAATAACTCATTCCCTGACCTATTTAATCTATGCTCAAGAATTTCAAAAAATGATATAATTCAAATCTGAAAGGGGTCAGCAGCATGAGCTTCAAAAATTATTGCCTCATGGCTCATCCTGGAGAAATGCTTTTTAAAAAGAGTTAGTCTTAAACATACACACATGCAACTACACATAAAGTAGCTCTTGAGACACTTGAGTACAATTTATTTCTGGAGGGCCACTTAAAATGTCCAGACAATGTGATAATTCAAATAAAGAATAAAGTTAGTGATTCTCCTGACCAATAAATTCCCTTGCAGAAAGCTGGAAACCTACATCTTGGTTTTAGTTCAGATGCACATTTATTGCATGCCTACTATTTGCCAGGGACTATGCCTGGCATTGGGTTACACGGGTAGTTATGATAAAATAAATCACTCTTTTCTTAGAGACCGTCCGGTGTAATGTGCAAGAAAGATTTAAGCATAAACAATTTCAACCAAATATGGAAAGAACTAAGATAAATGTGTGGAAATCGTTGAGCACCTAGAGCCAGGACATGCAGTCTGACACGGTGCGGATCACAGAAGGCAAGGGGCCGACTTCTGAGCTGATTCTTCAAGGGTGAATAAGAATTGGCGAGGGAAGCATGGCGAGAGGTCAAATCTAGACATAGAGAAAAGGGTGAGCCAGGAACTGGAGGTAGCCCCCGATATGTGAATGGAGGGTAGGGAAGGTGGCAGGAGAAAAGGCGATAAGGTTCAACTGGGACCATATCTTCGAGGCTCGTAGATTTCTAACTTCTCTTTCCAAGTGGGCCCAATTTCAATACTGCTCTTTGTGTCCTCTAGATTTCCTATCCCCTTTGTTTTCTGCCTTATATCATTCACAGCTCTGGGTAAACTCTTGTGTTCTGTCATCGCTTCTTCTGCAGGGCTGCTAAAGGATGCTGAAGAAAAGGAAAGCACCGAGGACAATTGGTACCTGAAATTCTAGGCTGGCTTCACTCTCATTCCCTATTTCTTTTTAGAGCAAAATCTAGATTTTGTTCCCAAACACAGATTTACAATCAACCTAATAAAAAGTAAAAAGAAATAAAAGAGATCTGAAAATCACATAATCATTTAGTTTAGAAAATGCCTTATATTTATTAAGTTCTGGGAATGTGAGTCAGTTTTTATTTTCATGGCTGGCTTAGATAAAAGGAAAAGACAATCATCTAAATAGGATGAACAGCTACTTAAAAATTTTATTAATGTACAGCAAATGCACACAATAATTACTTATTAATTATTTTTTTAATTCCAATCATTCTATCATTGCCCAAAGTCAATAAGCAAAACTACAAATTTCTATGTTCTAGATAAACTACTAAAAACAAAGCCACAACAGGCAAGAGGGAATGATGACTTCATC
>JAVSCE010010065.1:0-39135 GCA_032199065.1 Smutsia gigantea
TTTTGTGGTTCCATATGAATTTTAGAATTATTTGTTCCAGTTCATTGAAGAAAGCTGTTGGTAGTTTGTTAGGGATTGCATTGAATCTGTAGATTGCTTTAGGTAGTATAGCCATTTTGACAATATTTATTCTTCCCAGCCAAGAGCATGGGATGCATTTCCATTTGTTAGTGTCCTCTTTAATTTCTCTTAGTGTCTTGTAGTTTTCAGAGTACAGGTCTTTCACTTCCTTCGTTGGGTTTATTCCTAGGTATTTTATTCTTTTTGATGCAATTGTGAATGGAATTGTTTTTCTGATTTCTCTTTCTGTTAGTTCATCGTTAGTGTATAGGAAAGCAACAGATTTCTGTGTGTTAATTTTGTATCCTGCAACTTTGCTGAATTCAGATATTAGTTCTAGTAGTTTTGGAATGGAATCTTTAGGGTTTTTTATGTACAGTATCATGTCATCTGCAAATAGTGACAATTTGACTTCTTCTTTACCAATCTGGGTGCCTTGTATGTCTTTGTTTTGTCTGATTGCTGTGGCTAGGACCTCCAGTACTATGTTGAATAACAGTGGAGAGAGTGGGCATCCCTGTCTTGTTCCCGATCTTAGATGAAAAACTTTCAGCGTCTCGCTGTTAAGTATGATGTTAGCTGTGGGTTTGTCATATATAGCCTTTATGATGTTGAGGTACTTGCCCTCTATACCCGTTTTGTTGAGAGTTTTAATCAGGAATGGATGCTGAATTTTGTCAAATGCTTTTTCAGCATCTATGGAGATGATCATGTGGTTTTTGTTCTTCTTTTTGTTGATGTGGTGGATGATGTTGATGGATTTTCGAATGTTGTACCATCCTTGCATCCCTGGGATGAATCCCACTTGATCATGGTGTATGATCCTCTTGATGTATTTTTGAATTCGGTTTGCTAATATTTTGTTGAGTATTTTTGCATCTACGTTCATCACGGATATTGGTCTGTAATTTTCTTTTTTGGTGAGGTCTTTGCCCGGTTGTGGTATTAGAGTGATGCTGGCTTCATAGAATGTGTTTGGAAGTATTCCCTCCTCTTCTATTTTTTGGAAAACTTTAAGGAGAATCGGTGTTATTTCTTCTCTATATGTCTGGTAGAATTCAGAGGTGAATCCATCAGGCCCAGGGGTTTTGTTCTTGGGTAGTTTTTTGATTACCAATTTGATTTCGTCACTGGTGATTGGTCTGTTTAGTTTTTCTGTTTCTTGCTTGGTCAGTCTTGGAAGGTTGTATTTTTCTAAGAAGTTTTCCATTTCTTCTATGTTTTCCAGCTTGTTAGCATATAGATTCTCATAATATTCTCTTATGATTCTTTGTATTTCTGTGGGGTCCATCGTGAATTTTCCTTCTCATTTCTTTTTGTGTTTATTTGTGTAGATTCTCTTTTTCTCTTAATGAGTCTACCTAGGGGTTTATCTATTTTGTTTATTTTTTCAAAGAACCAGCTCTTGGTTTCATTGATTTTTTTCTATTGTTTTATTCTTCTCAATTTTATTTATTTCTTCTCTAATCTTTATTATGTCTCTCCTTCTGGTGACTTTGGGCCTCATTTGTTCTTCTTTTTCCAATTTCAGTAATTGTGTCTTTAGACTATTCATTTGGGAACGTTCTTCCTTCTTTAAATAGGCCTGGATTGCAATGTACTTTCCTCTTAGAACTGCCTTTGCTGCATCCCACAAAAGTTGTGGCTTTGTGTTGTTGTTGTCATTAGTTTCCATACATTCTTTGATTTCTCTTTTGATTTGTTCATTAACCCATTGATTAAGTAGGAGAGTGTTGTTAAGTCTCCATGTATTTATTTGTGAGCCTTTTTGATTTCTTTCTAAAATTTATTTCTAGTTTTATACCTTGGTGATCTGAGAAGTTGGTTGGTAGGATTTCAATATTTTGAAAATACTGAGGTTCTTTTTGTGGCGTAGTATGTGGTCTATTCTGGAAAATGTTCCATGTGCACTTGAGAGGAATGTGTATCCTGTTGCTTTTGGGTGTAGAGTTCTGTAGATGTCTGTTAGGTCCATCTGTTCTAGTGTGTTGTTCAGTGCCTCTGTGTCTTTACTTATTTTCTGTGTGGTTGATCTGTCCTCGGGAGTGAGTGGTGTGTTGAAGTCTCCTAAGATGAATGCATTGCTGTCTATTTCCTCCTTCAACTCTGCTAGTATTTGTCTCACATATGCTGGCGCTCCTGTGTTTCGTGCATATATATTTATAATGGTTATATCTTCTTGTTGGACTGACCCCTTTATCATTATGTAATGTCCTTCTTTATCTTTTGCTACTTTCTTCGTTTTGAAGTCTATTTTGTCTGATACAAGTACTGCAACACCTGCTTTTTTCTCTTTGTTGTTTGCATGAAATATCTTTTTCCATCCCTTCACTTTTAGTCTGTGTATATCTTTGGATTTGAGGTGAGTTTCTTGTAGGCAGCATATAGATGGGTCTTGCTTTTTTATCCATTCTGTTGCTCTGTGTCTTTTGATTGGTGCATTCAGTCCATTTACATTTAGGGTGATTATTGATAGGTATGTACTTATTGCCATTGCTTGCTTTAGATTCGTGGTTACCAAGGGTTCAAGGGTTGCTTCTTTACTATCTAACAATCTAACTTAACTTTCTTGTTAAGTTATTGTAAACACAGTCTGATGTTTCTTTATTTCTCTCCCTTCTTATTCCTCCTCCTCCATTCTTTCTATAATTGGTGTTTTATTCTTTGCCTTTAGTTAGTATTTGGATGGTCTGCTTTCTTTGTTATGATTTTTTTTTCTCTGCTGACATCTTTTTAGCCTTAGGTGTGCTTCCCTCTAGAGCAGTCCATTTAAGATATCCTGTAGTGGTGGTTTATGAGAGGCAAACTCTCTTAACTTTCGTTTATCTGGAAATTGTTTAATCCCTCCATCATATTTAAATGATAATCGTGCTGGATACAATATTCTTGGTTCGAGGCCCTTCTGTTTCATTACGTTAAATATATCATGCCATTCTCTTCTGGCCTGTAAGGTTTCTGTTGAGAAGTCTGATGATAGTCTGATGGGTTTTCCTTTGTAGGTGATCTTTTTCTCTCTCTAGCTGCCTTTAATACCCTGTCTTTATCTTTGATCTTTGCCATCTTAATTATTATGTGTCTTGGTGTTGTCTTCCTTGGGTCCCTTGTGTTGGGAGATCTATGAGCTTCGGTGGACTGCGAGAATACTTCCTTCCCCAGCGAGGGAAAGTTTTCAGCTATAATTTCTTCAAAGACACTTTCTATCCCTTTTTCTCTCTCTTCTTCCTCTGGTACTCCTATAATGCGAATATTGTTCCGTTTGGATTGGTCCCACAGTTCTTAATATTCTTTCATTCCTAGAAATCCTTTTATCTCTCTCTGCCTCAGCTGCTCTGTACTCCTGTTCTTTGTTTTCTATTCCATTAACAGTCTCTTGCATCTCATCCTTTCTACTGTTAAGCCCGTCCATCACTTGTCTGATTTCTGTATTGTCTTTCCTCAGTTCCCTCACTTCCTCCCTCAGCTCTTGCACATTTCTCTGTAGGTCCATCAGCATGGTTATGACTTTTATTCTGAATTCCTTTTCAGGGAGGCTGTGCATTTCCATCCCTTCAGACTCCCTCTCTGGGGTTGTCTGGTTGATTTTGGTCTGAACCATATTCCTCTGTCTTTTCATGGCTATATAATTGGTCACTGATAGTTGCCACGTATGTCAGGTGGGCTCTTTAATACTTTAAAAAGAGAAGGAAAAAACGGAGAAAAAAAAAGAAAAAAGAAAGAAAGAAAAACAGAAAAAAAGAAAGAAAAGAAAAAACAAAAACAAAACAAAAAACAAAACAAAACAAAACAAACAAAAAAAATGCCCACCTTACGTAGATTCTGTGGGAATGCTCTAGGTGGCGCTATTGCCCCACTATTCCACAGCTGTGACTGTGCCGCTCCACAGGGCCCTTTATCGCTCTGGCAGGGGTGGGAACGAATAGGAGGCTGTTGATCTCAGTGAGAAGTGTTAAGTATGGCTACGCTTCCTCAGTCGCCAGCTAAGGCGTCTGAAACTCCCCAGGACTCCCAGCCTGCTGGGCTGAGTGTGCTGGGGTGATCCGGCTCCTCCGCTGGGCTCCTGTCTCTTTAAGACCGCTGAAGAAAGCGCGCGCTTTTTTTTTTTCCTTCCTGGGAGCCAGCTGCAAGCACCCTGGCGCGTTCCCCGCTCAGATCCTGCCCCTCTGTCTCTCCAATCTCCTCTGCACTGCGCAATGTGTGTCAGCGCTCCCCGCGCAGATCACCGGGGCTGGCTACTTCGTGGGGTTTACTTCCACTCCCTCCCGGCTCTGAATCCTTTCCTCCCGCCGGTGCGCTTGGGTGGGGGAGGGCTCGGGTCCCGCCGGGTCGTGGCTCCGTATCTTACCCACGTCTTGGGGTGCCGAGTCCTCTCGGGTGTCGCTGCACGCTGTGCGCTTTCCTGTGTATTCTCGTCTCTCTTTTAGGAATAGATGTATTTTCTGTGTTTTCGTAGATAAGTATAGTGTTGGGAGGAGATTTCTGCAGCCCTGCTCACACCGCCATCTTCCCGGAAAAACTTAGTGTTTTAACATTATTCTCAAACTTGTGAATGGATAATAGGGATTAAACATTTTGTATGTATAGTTTTCCAACCATACATATATATAGTCCAAACAACCATATGTATAGCTAGACCCATTCATAAATGAATGAATCCTCCTTCATTCATGTGGAATGTGTGCATACATATGTATATATACACATACACACACAGATGACCAAAGAACTGCATCTGCCCCTGATCACAACTATATATTTGAGCCTCTTGAAATTAACCTGATTGGAAAGTATCCTTAATTTTTATTTTTACTTAATTCTGAGGTAGATTGAAATTTCATATTAATGACTCATGTGCAATAGTTTCATGCAAGTGTATTTTTGTTTAGACCTGACTACCCTACCTTGACTAAAATTTTATCCTAATTCAACAATAAAGTTAGGAATTCTGTGATTCAGGAGTAATTGCTTGTCAAGAGAAATTCTTGTCAGGAGCAAGGAAGTCTTTAACTGACTACAGAATAGGCCACGCACACACTTTTTCTATCACTAACATAGTAAATTATCAAAAACTCAGGGGCTTACAACAACATCCATGTATTACCTCTTGTAAGTCAAGAGTCTATGCACAGATTAGCTTGATTTTCTGAGTTCTAGCCTCGTTGAAATTAGTGGCTAACTGTGATTGACATCATCTGAAGTTTGAGTCTTCTCCCAAATCCACGCAGGTTATTGGAAGAATCCAGTTCCTACTGTTTGTATGATTGCAACCCACTTTTCTACTGGCTGTCAAATTTCGTTTTCAGCTCCCAGATGCTACTGTCAGGTCTTTGACATGTGCCCCCTCCACTGCTCTCTCACTTCAAAATCTCCCTAAGTTCAGGAGGATGCCTGTCCTTGATAAGATACACTTGATTGTGTAGGCCCATTCAAATAGTCTTCATTTTGATTAGGTCAACTGATGAGTCACCTAATCAGGGGTCATATCCCATCATTTTCACAATTACTCATGATCACAAGAGGAGAGTATTCCCTAGAGCACCTCAGTAGGATCAGACATCTCAATGATGTCTTAAAATTCTTCCTGTCATAATATATATATGGTATCATAGGTCATGAAATGCTAGTTACATATGAAGTCTACACCCTAATTTTTACCTCTCTGTGGTCTATACTTATTGGGAGACATATTTATATTGGCAGTCAGGTCTTCTACTTTGATAAACAGCAGCCATAGTAATCTTTTGAAAATGAATATCAAGTTACCCTACCCTTTCTCAAACTAAAAGCAATTCAAGGTTTCTTATTTAAGATAAATAAGGCTGATGGACTCTAAAAAATTAAGTCACCATCACAGCCATGCCTACTCCCATCAAAACTCCACCTGGTCTTATCCCTCTGTTTGCTCTGGGCTATGATCCAACTGCTTCCACTGGGGCATAGACATGCCACCCTCTTTCCACAGAAGGTCTTCCTTTCCCTTTCTCCTAGGTAAATTATATTCATTCCTCCCTAAGCCACATCAAAATCTTTCTCTGGTCTCTGTGAACTGTCAAATTCTATTGTTACCCCTTTTCATAGTCAGGATTTCCTGTCTATTTGTGTGATTATACATTGTTTTCAACACCAGATCTTCATTCGCTGAGGAAGGTGACCTTGTGTGTCTATGTTCTTTATCATATCACTGGAACTTAGTAGTAGTTTAAGTGAATGAAAAAAATAAATGAATGAAATAGAAGAAAGTTAAGAGATTTTAGAGTCTGAAAAAAAAAAGAATGTTTCCTGGAAAACTTTTAAGTGTATAATTTCTTACATTTGTTTGTTTTGGTAATTTAGGCTACTTCACCAGATACTGTAAAAAATGTATAAAAATCAGGCATTTAGCCTACTGAGCCTTTCTCCCGGCTAGCTCCACCTGGCTCGCAAACCGGCAAACCCTACTCTGGCATTAGAACAGCCAGAGGGAAGCCATGTCTACAGCAACTACAAATGCAAAGCACAGAGGCTTATACCTGTGTGCTTGACCAACTGGTTCTGGCAGTGGAGACAGGCAAAGCAGCCAGGAAGCAGGAAACAGCTCTTTCCTCCCCCCAGGCACCAATACTGCTCCCCTGCAACCCCTCACATTGGTTCAGGGGCTGAGCAGCTCAAGAGAGTAGAGCTTCTGGGCACTAGAGGGCACCATACACAAATATGAGAAGCCAAAGGAACCTGGTTCAAAGTAAAATTATGAATACAACCCCTGAGAAAGATTGAAATGAAATCGACCTCATGAATCTTACTGAAAAGGATTTCAAAATAAAAATCATTAACATGCTCATGGAGGTACAGAAAATATTCAAGAACTCAGGGATGAATTTTGGTCAGAGAGCCAATCATTATGGAACACAGTATCAGAAATGAAACATACAATGAGAAGTTTTAAAAGAAGACCAGATAAAGTGGAGGAGACAATAAATGAAACAGAAATTAGAGAAGAGGAATACAAAGAAGCTGAGGCACAGAGAGAAAAAAGGATCTCTAAGAATGAAAGAATATTGAGAGAACTGTGTGACCAATCCAAATGGAACTATATTCACATTATACGGTTACCAGAAGAAGAGTAAAAGGGAAAGTGTCTTTGAGGAGGTAATTGCTGAAAATTTTCGCAATCTGGGGGAGGAGATAGTCTCTCAGGCCATGGAGGTGCACAGATCTCCCAACACAAGGGACCCTAGGAAGACAACACCAAGACATATAGTAATTAAAATGGAAAAAATCAAGGATAAGGACAGACTATTAAAAGAAGGCAGAGAGAGAAATAAGATCACATACAAAGGAAAGCCTATCAGGCTATCCTCAGACTTCTCAGCAGAAACCTTTCAGGCCAGAAGGGAGTAGCATGATGTATTTAATGCAATGAAGCAGAAGGGCCTCAAATCAAGAATACTTTATCCAGCAAGGTTATCATTTAAATTTGAAGGAGGGATTAAACAATTCCCAGATAAGCAAAACCTGAGAGAATTTACCTCCCATAAACCATCTCTACAGGGTATTTTGGAGGGACTGCTATAGATGGAAGTGTTCCTACGGTTTAATAGCTGTCACCAGAGGTAACAGAACCACTGTAAAGCAGGTAAAACAATTAATTACTAAGCAAATGCAAAATTCAATGAACTACCCCAACATCAATCAAGGGATAGACAAAGAGTGCAGAATATGATACCTAATATATAAAAAATGGAAGAGGAAGAAAAAAGGTGGAGAAATAAAGAACATTTACACTGTGTTTATAACAGCATATTAAGTGAGTTAAGTTAGAGTCTTAGATAGTAAGGAAGTTAACCGTGAACCTTTGGTAACCACGAATCTAAAGCCTGCAATGGCAATAAGTACATATCTATTGATAATCACCCTAAATGTAAATGGTCTGAATGCACCAATCAAAACACATAGAATCACTGAATGGATAAAAAGCAAGACCTATCTATATGCTGCCTACTAGAGACTCACTTTAAATCCAAAGACATACACAGACTAAAAGTGAAGGGATGGAAAAAGATATTTCATGCAACTAATAGGCAGAAAAAAGCAGGAGCTGCAGTACTTGTATCAGACAAAATCGAGCTCAAAACAAAGAAAGTCACAAGAGACAAAGAAGGACATTACATAACGATAAAGGGGTCAATCCAACAAGAAGATATAACCATTATAAATATCTATGCACCCAACACAGGAGCACCTACATATGTGAAACAAATACTAACAGAACTAAAAGGGAAAATAGAATGCAATGCATTCATTCTAGAAGACTTCAATACTCCTCTCACTCCAAAGGACAGATCAACCAGACAGAAAATAAGGAGACAGAAGCACTGAACAACACTTTAGAACAGATGGACCTAACAGACATCTACAGAACTCTACACCCAAAAGCAGGAGAATACACATTCTTCTCAAGTACACATGGAACACTTTCAAGAATAGACCATATTCTATGCCACAAAACAGCCTCAGTAAATTCAGAGATGAAGTTGTACCAACCAGTTTCTCACACCACAAAGTTATGAAACTAGAAATAAATTATGCAAAGGAAATAAAAAATGCCACAAACACATGGAGGCTTCACAACATGCTTCTAAATAACCAATGGATCAATGACCAAATAAAAACAGAGATCAAGCAATGTATGTAGGCAAATGGCAACAATAATTAAAGAACACAAAATCTGTGGGATGCAGCAAAGGCCATTCTAAGAGGAAAGTATATTGCAATACAGGCCCACCTCCAGAACGAAGAACAATCCCATATGAACAGTCTAAACTCACAATTAACGAAACTAGAGAAAGAAGAACAAATGAGGCCCAAAGTCAGTAGAAGGAGAGACATAATAAAGATTAGAGCATAAATAAATAAAATGAGAAGAATAAAACCACAGAAAGAATCAATGAAAGCAGGAGCTGGTTCTTCGAGAAAATAAATAAAATAGATAAAGCCCTAGCCCGACTTATCAAGAACAAAAGAGTCTACACACATAAACAGAATCAGAAATGAGAATGGAAAAATCACTACAGACACCACAAAAATACAAAGAATTATTAAAGAATACTATGAAAAATTATATGCTAACAAACTAGATAACCTAGAAGAAATGGACAGCTTTCTAGAAAAATACAGCCTTCCAAGGCTGACCCAGAAAGAAAGAGAAAATCTGAACAGACCAATTACCATCAATGAAATTGAACTGGTAATCAAAAAACTACCTAAGAACAAAACCCAGAACCAGATGGCTTTACCACTGAATTTTATCAAACATTTAGTGGAGTTCTAATACCCATTGTCCATAAAGTTTTCCAAAGAGATGAAGAAGCAAGAATACTTCCAAACTCATTCTATGAGGCCAGGATTACTCTAATACCATAACCAGACAAGGACACCACAAAAAAGAAAATTACAGACCAATGTCCCTGATGAACATAGTTGCAAAAATACTCAACAAAATATTAGCAAACTGAATTCAAAAATACATCAAAAAGATCATCCATCATGATCAAATGGGATTCATCCCAGTCATTCAAGGATGGTACAACATTTGAAAATCCATCAACACCATCCAGTACATCAACAAGAAGAAGGACATAAACTACATGATCATCTCCATAGATGCTGAAAAAGCATTTGACAAAATTCAACATCCATTCATGATAAAATCTCTCAAACAAAATGGGTATAGAGGGCAAGTACCGCAACTTAATAAAGGCCATATTTGAGAAACCCACAGCCAACATTACACTTAACAGCGAGAAGCTGAAAGCTTTTCCTTTAAGACCAGGAACAAGATAAGGATGCCCACTCTCCCCACTTCTATTTAACGTAATACTGTTGGTCCTAGCCATGGCAATCAAACAACACAAAGAAATAAAAGGCATCCAGATTGGAAAGGAAGAAGTTAAACTGTCCCTGTTTGCAGATGACATGATATTGTACATAAAAAACCCTAACGAATCTACTCCAAAACTACTACATCTAATATCTGAATTCAGCAAAGTTGCAGGATACAAAATTAATATGCAGAAACTCTGGTATTCCTATACATTAACAATGACCTAGCAGAAAGAGAAATCAGGAAAACAATTCCATTCACAGTTGCATCAAAAAGAATAAAATACCTAGGAATAAACCTAACCAAGGAAGTGAAAGACCTATACTCTGAAAACTACATGACACTCATGAGGGAAATTAAAGAACATACCAATAAATGGAAACACATCCCATGCTCATAGATAAGAAGAATTAATATTGTCAAAATGGCCATCCTGCGTAAAGCAGTCTACAGATTTAATGTGATTCTTATAAAAATAACAGTAGCATTCTTCAATGAACTAGAGCAAATCATTTTTAAATTCATATGGAACCACAAAAGACCCCAAATAGCCAAAGCAATCCTGAGAAGGAAGAATAAAGCTGGGGGGATTATGCTCCTCAACTTCAAGCTCTACTACAAAGCCACAGTAGTGAAGACAATTTAGTACTGCATAAGAACAGACCCATATCCCAGTGGAACAGACTAGAGAGTGCTGATATAAACCCAAGCATATATGGTGAATTAATATATGATAAAGGAGCCATGGACACACAATGGTGAAATGAGAGCCTCTTCAACAACTGATGTTGGCAAAACTGTACAGCTGCATGCAAGAGAATGAAACAGGATTATTGTTTCACCCCATACACAAAGTAAACACGAAATAGAACAAAGACCTGAATGTAAGTCATAAAACCATAAAACTCTTAGAAGACAACATAGGCAAAAATCTCCTGAATATAAGCATGAACAACTTCTTCCTGAACGCATCTCCTCGAGCTAGGGAAACAAAGGCAAAAATGAACACATGGGACTACATCAAACTAAAAAGCTTCTGTATGGCAAAGAATACCATCAACAGAACAAAAAGACATCGTACAGTATGGGAGAATATATTCATAAATGACATAGCCGACAAGGGGTTAACATCCAAAATAAGGAACTCACAATGCCTCAACACCCAGAAAGCAAATAACCCGATTAAAAAATGGGCAGAGGATGTGTAGAGACATTCTCCAAAGAAGAAATTCAGATGGCCAACAGACACAAGAAAAGATGCTCCATATCACTAATCATCAGGGAAATGCAAATTAAAACCACAATGACATATCACCTCACATCAATAAGGATGGCCACCATCAAAAAGACTAAGAACAACAAATGCTGGCAAGGATGTGAAGAAAGGGGAACCCTCCACACTGCTGGTGGGAATGTAAGCTAGTGGAAAGCAATATGGAGATTCCTCCAAAAACTAAAAATACAAATACCATTTGACCCAGGAATCCCACTCCTTTGAATTTACCCAAAGAATACAGCTTCTCAGATTCAAAAAGACATATGCACCCCTATGTTTATTGCAGCACTTTTTAAAATAGCCAAGATACGGAAGCAACCTAAGTGTTCACCAGTAGATGAATGGATAAAGAAGAGGTGGTACATATACACAGTGGAATACTATTCAGCCATAAGAAGGAAACAAATCCTGCCATTTGTAACAACATGGATGAGCTGGAGGATATTATGCTCAGTGAAAAAAGCCAGGCAGAGAAAGACAAGTGCCAAATGATTTCCCTCATTTGTGGAGTATAACAATGCAACAAAATTGAAGGAAAAAATAGCAGCAGACTCACAGACTCCAAGAATAGACTAGTGGTTACCAAAGGGGAGGGGTGTGGAAAGGTGGGTTGGGAGGGAGGGAGAAGGGGGTTGTGGGGTATTATGTTTAGTATACATGGTTTGGGGGGTCACTGGGAAAACAGTGTAGCACAGAAAAGCAAACAGTGAATCTGTGGCATCTTACTACACTGATGGAGAGTGACTGCCTTGGAGTATGGGTGTGTACTTGATGATATGGGTAAAAGTAGTCACTACAATGTTTTTTCATGTGAAACCATCATAAGAGTGTATATCAATAATACCTTAATAAAAAATAAAAAATTAAATAAATAAATAAACTTAGACACACCTCCCTGAGAGACATTTGATGACATGTCAGTGTAATGAACCTAGAGACCTTCTCTTCCTATCATTAGAAATTTTTTAACATTCCAAATTAAAGAAGGTTTTTTTCTCCAGCAGGGAGGATGGGTCGATGCATAGATGTTCTATATAAGTAATAAGTGTTTTGGGGAGTGCCTCTCCTGTGATATGAACTACATGCCCCAATAATATGTGGTTCTCACTGCATGCAGTTGACCAAATGTTTGTGTCACCCCAAAATTCTTATATTGAAATCTTAACCCCTATGTGATAATATTAGGTGGCCTGGCATTTGGGAGGTCATTGAGTCATGAATGCAGAGCTCTGATGAATGGAATTAGTGCCATCAAAAATAGGCCTCAGTGAGCTCTCTCCCACTTCCTCCAAATGATGACACAGCAGGAAGACAGCTGTCTATGAACCAGGAAGTGGGATCTCACCGGACAGCAGATCTACTAGTTCCTTGATTTTTGGACTTTCTTGCCTGTAGAACTGTGAGGAATATACTTTTGTTAAACTTAGTCTCCAGCTATCTCCCTTTCCAAGAGGTCAGGGAACCTCAAATTATCTCATTCTAATTACATGATTGGCCTTTCTGGCATAACCCCCTTTCTGAGTCATTTTGCTAGCGCAAACTATGTAGGGGGCCACCGTGAGTCACTACAATAGCAGAATGGTCTGAGGGGTACACTGTGAACAGCAAAGGTACTCCTGTCATCCAGGAAATTCCAAGGATTTAGAGGCTACCTACCAGGAACTTGGTACAAGAACCAGTGAAATGTTTTTTTATAACACTTTGTATATTCTTAATAAGCAATACACATGTGGAATAAATAAATGTTTTAATAATCTATATTTGATCAATATTTTATTAATAAATGTCAAAATCTTCTTGAACAGGTAGGGCAATTCCTATAGAACTACACTTTACTTCCAAAATTGTTACTACCTTCTAAAGAGAGGCAGATGTTTTCCTATTGTAAGAAGATCAAAATAATTATGCCAGTTAAAAAATATTAACCTGCACTTAAAAAGCAAAGGAAGTATTATCACCTGAAACATCTAAGCAGAATCAGTGTAGCAATGATTTCTTAAGATGTTGGATTCAATAACTTCTAAGATATTTGTTTAAGAACATATTGTTTTGTAACTGTGTGACATAATAATGCTGTGGGTTGCATCCATTCTGAAATTATGCACACAGCAATGATTTCAAAATAAGGTCCTTTTCAGTTTTCCCTGTCTCAGCGAATGGCACCAGTAGCCATCCAGTCTCAGCAGCTTAGGATCCCAGGCATCATCTCTCCTAAATGTAGAAACCATCACTAGGCCTTTGTTGGATGCTCCAAAAACTAATCCAATTCATTCACATTGGTTCATTTTCACCATCACTAAACTCTTACCCAGGCTACTGAATTACTTCTTTCTCAATTCCAAATCTGACTCAGACCTTAAGATGACAATGTAAGAAAATGCATATTTAAAACACTGATACCAATCTTAGAAAAATAAGCATGCTGTCAAGTCTCTTTTCTTTTACCATGTTTATTTATACCATCAAATGTCCAGTCTTCATAAATCTAAATGCCCTATAGTATACCCTAATCTAAGCCTTCCTGGTTTCTTTATTTTATCCTTGATCTGGGCAGTGGGGAAGAAAGAAAGCTTTTGGGAGGTAAGCAGGAATGATTCTTTGACTTCTTACCAAAAGTGCAAAAAGGTTAAGTCTCTCTTTTTTCAATGATTTAATCTTCACATATTTTAAAATTAATGTGAGTATTCTGTTCTTTATAGCGGCCCATTTGGATTAGGAAATTCCACTGATAATGAATTTAGGCAACTGTGACTTCATAAATTTTATTAGGAAAGAAGTCCTCCAGGTGTGTTTAAGCATTATCCTTTTGTATTAGTTCTTAAAAGGGCATATATTTTAAAAGTTCACCCTGAAATATCAAAAGTGACCATGAAATTTGCCATGGCAGTACTTAATCCATCCCAGAAGTGATATGCTTTTATCAAGTTAAAATGATAATAGTCCATCCTCCTTTCGTCTTTTCAGTAAATGACACTATTGAGAAAATTATTGTCCTGTGTGTCAAAGTCACTGAGGCAAGGAAATGAACTTTATCACTCATATCTAATAAAAAGAGTCATTGGACTGTATTAAAATTATATCTACATTTTATTTCTTGGAATAGGCAGAGTATGAGCAGAAACTGAGCTCCAGTAACTCCAATTTGGAAAAAAAAATTGTTACTTTTGTGTTTCAAGAAGTTTTGAAGGGTAAAGTTCAGATAGAATTTTTTATAGTAATGAATCAAATGCCTAATTGCTGGGAATTCTTTTAAACACTAGATTATATTTATGCAATGATGTAGTAGTTATGGTTTGCTGTTTCTTTTTCCTCCCACCTTTTTTTAAAATTAAACTTTCCAGAATAAATATTTCATTTCAAGACACTCCCACGTACTTAGGTGTGGCTATGTAACTAAATTGTGTTTGACTATTAAAGTTGGAAGTGTCATATGTCAGCTGCTTGGAATTTCTTCAATAGACAGTTCTCATGAGTGCTTCCCTGTTTTTATGTGTCCTTTCCTGGCTCCTGCTGCCTCTGTACAGATGTGATGACAAGTGTTGAAATCCCCAAGTGCCCCAAAGGGAAAACAAATCGAGTCTAAGTATATCAATAATGGGGTGGAAGGAGCTGGCTATTGGGCACTCCATGAAGCAGAGTTGCCATAACAGCCCTGGCAAGCTTAACTTCAGGCTTTATATGAAATAGAAATATACTCTTATTACCTTTTCTTTATGTCACTTTGGTCTTGGTGTGCCCAGTAAAATCTAATCCCAATAGATATGGTGGCATTTCCATAGGAAAAAAGGTATCCACGTCAGTGTAATAATGCTATAAATTATTATTTGTTACAGGTCTTTGACAAAGTGGGTACAGAAGTAGAAAATAAACATTTAGAAACTTTTAACACAATTAACTTTGGCATGATGTTTTTACTGTATTGTACAAAAAATCTACTGCAATAGGAAAAAAATTTAATAGAGATTCTCATAGCAGATACATTAGGCAAAATGGATTGTGTATGTGTGTGTGTTGTATGTGTAATTATTATTTCCACTCATAAATGTCTGGTAGAATAGAGGCTTTTCTGGAGAGCCTAAAATTGTTAAACAGATATGAAATCATTCTATGTCTTTGCTTAGTCACTCTTAGGATTATATTTCTTGCACCAAATATGTTCCAACACCCAAATATGACAACAGTCTCAATCATCTGTGTGAGTCTTGAGACTCTAATAGAGATGGAGAGAGAATTTCTATGCTAAAATCTTGGACCTGGGCTCATCCAAGATCATGTTGTGAGTGATGCCATGGTGTGATGGGCCCACAGATTTTGAAGAAATATCTACCATTGAACAAGTTAACTTTGGCCAAGAAAAGGTCAATGATAATTCTTGAATAATCCAAATGGATGGAGTTACAGGTAAAGTTGCAGGTTTTTCTGGAAAAAGTCAAATAGTATTGCTGAAATGCAGAGAGAGGAGGGTGTGGGGAAGGAAGAGATGGAAGGAGAGAGGAAAAGAAGAGTGAATGAAGCTTGTTATATTCCCTGTAGCTTCTGCAATTGTGTGGTAGTAGTGGTTTGTCACACAGGACAAAGTGTCAGTGGGGCATTGGTTAGTTTATGAAATTATTGCATCATACCTTAGCAAAAAGAAAATAAAACTTGAAGATAATAATCATCATTCTTATACAAAAAAAAATTCCCTCCAAATAGCCTTTACAAAATAAAAAAGGAAAGCAGGTGATGCATGATTCACAAGCAACAGAATTTTCTTAGTCCCTTTTCTCTGTGTTTTCTAGGCAATGTGCAATTCATTTCAGTGTTGTTGCTTTATTTATTGCTCAATTTTGTTTCTTATTTGCTGTTGAGGACTGCTTTATAAAGTCTATCAAATATAGCACTTAATGAGCACTACAGCCTCTCTTTTTACTGCCAACTCTGAACAATACAGAAAAAAAGAGAAAGAGGCTATTATTACCTTCTGCCACTTGCAGATAAACCATGGCTCTTGTTATTATGGGGAATTGGATGTCTTTCCCAATCAGATATGGTGAGAATGTAATTCTTGAGGGTAAATAACATTTAAGTAAGAAAGAGGTGTAAATATAATTAAATTACAGTTTTCAAAAAAAACTGTCATGTTTCTTGTACAAACAAAATAGAGACATACTGAAGCAGTAGTGATAGGTAGCTAAGATAGTTTTACAAGGAGTAAAAGTAAATGAGATTTGATTAAAAATTAAATAATATATGTATTGTAATTATTAAATGCATAATACATGTAATGACTTATCTTTATTATGTACTTATTTTGTTCTAGGTGCTATATTAAATCATATTAAAAAGTAGCAACCCCCAGAGAAACACAAATACTGTATGATTTCTCTCACATGTGGAATCCAAGAAACAAAACAAATGAACAAACAAAACCAAATGGAAACAGACTCATAAATACAGAGAAACTGGTGGTTGCTAGAGTGGAGATGGGTGGGTGGATGGGCAAAATAGTTAGAGGAAATTAAGAGGCCCAAACAGTCATAAAATAGTTATAAAATAGAAAAGTCAGGAGGATGTAATTTACAGCTTGGAGAATATAGTCAATAATGTCATAACTTTGTATGGTAACTGATCATAACTAGATCTCTATCATGGTGACATTTCATAATGTATAAAAATAATCTATCTTGTACACCTAAAACTAATATAATATTGTATGTCAGTTATAATTAATTTAAGAAAAAGAGCAACAATCCCAAATCACAGATAGGAGCTCACACCTATTTTATATGATTTTCAAGTAAACAAATTTATGTTAGAATAGGAAAAAGGAAGAAAATTTGAACAATATCATAATAAAGTAATAATAAGCCAAATCAACAATAATAAGAAAAACATTTAAGGAATGAGAAATGAAAATCCAGGAGAGTAAAAGTTTTCCTTAGCTTTCTTAGGGTTTCTGGATGAAAGTGAAAATTAAATTGACAAAGACAGATTAACAGTAAAAAAGAAAACAAATTTACTTCATATGTTCTTTGTGACATGGCAGCTTTCATAAAGAAATGAAGACCCAGAGAAACAGTTAGACCTGAATACTTTTATGCTAGGTTTGCGGAAGAGTGGAGAGCCGTGGATGAATATGGTAGGTTAAAGAGTATGAGGTGATGGTAGTAGACTAGGGAAAACTTAGCAAGGTCTGTTAGTATTCTTCTTTGTCTTCAAGAAAAGGATACTCTTTTTCTTTAGGGATATGGAAGACATCTCTCACTTGAAATTTTTATGACCTGTTTCAGGAAAGGGTAAAGAGTTGGGAGAAGAGGTCAGAGTCATCTCTTGCTTCTGCCATTTCTTCACACTCCTTCAGCTTATAATATTCAGTGTGCCAGGTGCCATATTTTTCAGTAACGGTCCTAAACCTCTTCAAAAACTGTTTTTCCTAGTGTTAGGTAGATATTGAATACTGGGAGATTTAACATGGGATTTTTTTTTTAACTAAAATACAGCAATAATGTTGATAGATATTAAAACCAGTTATTCTCAGGAAATTACTATGCCCTTTTATGAAACAATTTTAGGAATCCAGAAGGATTATCAGAGTTGCCTAATAAACGTTATACAACTGATTTTATGTTTTGACAAACTGAAAATGTCAAATGATAGATGTGCCTTTTAAATACCAACATCACAGCTTTAATGGGGATATCAGGCTTGCTATCCCTTTTAAAGACTACCTTTAGGTTACTCTCTTTGGCAGCACAGACATTAAAATTAGAATGATACAGTGATTAGTGTGACCCCTGCACAAGGATGACACACAAATTTGTAAAGTGTTCAGTATATTTTAAAGTAATCAAAACAGTGTGGTACTGGCACAAGAACAGACCCATAGATAAGTGGAACAGAATAGAGAGCCCAGATATAAAATCACACATATATAGTCAATTAATATACCATAAAAGAGCCATTACTATACAATGGGAAAATGACAGCCTCTTCAATAACTGGTGTTGAAAAACTGGACATCAATATGCAAGAGAATAAAACTGGATTACTGTCTAACTCCATACACAAAAGTAAGCTCAAAATGGATCAAAGGCCTGAATGTAAGATGTGAAACCATAAAATTCTTAGAAGAAAATATAGACAAAAATCTCTTGAACATAAGCATGAGCAGTTTTTTCCTGGACATATCTCGGGCAAAGGCAACAAAATAAAAAATAAATAAGTGGCACTACATCAAACTAAAAAGCTTCTGTACAACAAAAGACACCATCAACAGAACAAAAAAGGCAACCTACATTTTGGGAGAATATATTTATAAATTATCTTATAAGGGGTTAACATCCAGAATACATAAAGAACTCATACACTGTGACACCAAAAAACCAATTAACCTATTTAAAAAATTGGGTAGTAGACCTGAATGTTTTTCCAAAGAATAAATACAGATGGCCAACAGACACATGAATAGATGCACCACATTGCTATCATCATGGAAATGCAAATTAAAACCACAATGACATATTACCTCACACCAGTCAGAATAGCCACTATCCAAAGGACAAGAAATAACAAGTGTTGGAGAGGATGTGGAGAATTTGGAGCCCTCCCACATTGTTGCTGGGAATGTAAATTAGTGCAGCAACTATGGAAAGCAGTATGTAGGTTCCTCAACAATCTAAAAATACAAATACCATTTAACCCAGTAATTCCACTTCTAGGAATTGACCCTAAGAAAACAAAATCCCTGGTTGGAAAAAATATATGTGCCCCTATGTTAATGCTGCATTATTTACAATTGCCAAAATATGGAAGCAATGAAAACATCCATCGATAGATGAATGGATAAAGAAGAGGTGGTACATATACATAGTGGAATATTATTCAGCCATAAAAAGACATCCTGCCATTTGTGACAACATGAATGGACCTAGAAAGTATTATGCTAAATGAAAAAAGCCAGGTGGAGAAAGACAAATGCCATATGATTTCATTTATTTGTGTAATCTAAAAACAAAACGAAATGAACAAATCATTAATAGACTTACAGACACTGAGAAGAGACTGGTTGTTACCATGGGGAAAGGGTTGGGGTAGATGGATGGGAAGGGTGATGGGGACAAAGGGGTACAAAAATTCTCAATCATAATAAAAGTTGGTCACAGGGATGGTAGTACAGCATGAAGAATATAGCCAGTGATTTCACAGCATCTTCCTATGTTGACAGATAGTAAGTACCTTAGTTGGGGTGAGGATTTAATAGTATGGGTAGTTGTTGAACCACTGTGTTGTATACTTGAAACCAATATAAGATTGTATATCAATTATACTTCAATAAAAAAAAAAGAATCCATTTAGGAAACATCAGGATGACAAGTTTACAAAAAGAACTTAGAGAACCTATAGTATTGCAAAAGAAAATTTGGAAAACAATACTATATCCAGTCTATAAATACCACAGCTCTTTCCCTAAGATTGCTGTTAGGGTTTCAGTGATAATTTCATGTTTCATGTCTTCATAACTTAGGACAATCATCTCTAGTTTTTATTCTTTTTTCTCTATTATATTAAAAAAAAGATTTGAATTGAAAAAAAATCTTACTGTGAGTTCAATAAGGGAAGGAACACTGGAAGGCAATGAATTTAATTTGCTTGTTATTTAGCAATAACTAACAGGGGAATGTTAGAAACGAGCTTTCACTGATCAAATTCAGTTTGTTTAAATTTTGTGGATTAGCTAAATATTTAAGAGACACTGTTCACCTTTGCAAAAAAACATTAAAGAATCTATCAAGACCTGCAGACTTCACCTTAAAGATAGTTCATGAGGTTTGATCCTTATAATCCTGGTTTTCTGACACTGGCCATAAATGTACTGCATTGCTGCCTCTGGAAGCTTGTGTTCTGTATTCCAGTTAACCTGTCATTCAAGGGAGGGTTGCTCCTACTAAAAGAACAAATTGTTGGGCTTCAGTAAGCCTACTGTTAAAAAACAAGGCAGCAGGCCCAAAATAGAGTTGCTTATGCTAAGCACCATTTCACCAAATTAAGCATCATAGATTAGGCTCTCCCAGGAATGAAATCTTAAACCAGTCAATAAGGAATCACCTGATGAGGACTAGTTAGGCAATCTGCCTGATAGACATCTGCCATCACCTGAAGGAAAGTAACCTTGCAATAACCAACCTGCTTTTTTTGCCTAGTATAACTTACTTATTCCTGCCTCCTTCTGCTTGTAATTATCTTTCATTTTGTACAGCTCCTCAGAGCTACTTTCTGTGTCCTGCATTGGATGCTGCCAGATTCAAGTCAGTTTTTGCTCAAATAAACTTTTAAAATATTTACTATGCCTCAGTTTAACTTTTAACACTATATGAAATGTTGGATGAATTATTTTGTGTCTGCACAGATGTAAATGATTGCTTACAAATTTTTCAATGTGTGCAGAATTCATTTTGAGGCTTCTTTTATAACAAAATTATGGATGTCTAATTAATATCTAAGACAAATTTTTATGTGGCTGCCATGTCCTACCAAAAAAAAAATCCCCAAAACCCAATAACTATTGCGCATCATCAAATTGACAGGGTAGTTCCCAGGACTGCAATTTAAAACTTACTTGTTTTTTTGAGGTTTATAGTTTTAACTAGAAAACTGTAAGAGAACATAGCTAAATATATAAACAGCATTGAAATATATAAGAAAAGTGACTTTCCCATATTTTACCATTTTTGTCCCCACCCCTTACAACTCAGAGCTAAGTAGAAAAAGCAAAATACTCTTCCCAGTCACATAAGACCCCTCACTTGTAGTTAGCCTTTTAGCGTCCCCATGCCACCAAATGCTAATCAGAGCACAACAGAACCCCAGCCCATTTTTTGTTTGTTTGTTTGTTTTAACTATACAAATTTCCCACTCCTCTTCCTGCCTTGAGATCTTCCAAACTCAAGGGGTGGTGGCTGACTCCTTTGTTTTAGCAAGCTCTGCAGAAATAGCCTTTTCTCACTCTCATGTGGATGGTCTTCATTTATTATAGAGCAAACAAGAATCTGTGCTCTTCATCAGGATATGATCAGAAACACTGGGATGTAACCAAGACCTCTGAAATGTCATATTTGGGAATAGTGCTCATTTAATCAGATATGACCAAAGACTTTTAATAAACTAAGGTTGATTTTGTGGAGCCAGTGCTTCCAAAACACTTGTCGGAAAACTGGTCTGGTACTGTCCTACAGGGTTTATGCCCCTTACAGGTGAGTAAGGAAGCTCACTTTCTTGTAGACCCCACAACATAGAATATTTGGGGGTTCTTGAAAAGAGAGGAATTCATCTAAATTAATAGGTGCTATGGAATAAATATGATGTGAAGTTCTTGGTTTGACTTCCTAGCCTCAAGAGGATTTTAAAAGTTCTGTCTGAGAATCTCCAATCTGAGATTCCAATAAAGCAAATTTTAAAAAAAGGTCCACATGGCAAATTATCATAGTTACTGTACCCATGAAAGCAATCAGGCCCAACCCAATAAAATCAGCCTTTATTTTATATTATTTTATAATCAAAAACACTCTTTCTTTAAAATTATTTTTTATCAAAAGGTAGAGGGGAGACTATAGAGAAAACATTTATGTTTCAGTGGAAAACAACCCTTCCAAGCTGTCAAGATTCTGGTCCTGTTCACCAACTTTAAGCCATTTTGCACCACTTGCTAAATTTCATATAATGATGGAATTGCAAAGAAGACTTAATTTTTATCCTGTGAACAAACCAGTTCCAGTACTTACATAAAAATTTGAGTGGATCTTACCTTGATCAGAATTTCAGTTCTTCCAGTTTCCTTCAGTATCTTCCTATAAGCACCAAAATTATTGTTTCCAGTTTTTCCCTTCCCACCTGACTCTGTCACTAAGAATTAAAACCTGAGTCGCCATATCCCTACAGAAATCTAGATCGCCCTGCATCTGGGCTTTTATCTCAGTGTATGAAACCCTTTTTGAGGTAATTCCTGATAATGTGATAAAATCCTCTAAGGACTCACTATGACAGCAGACCTTACCTGGGCCAGATTTCCCCCTGGACAAGCCTCTGTGGGGGCCACTAAAGAAGGCTGGCAAATGTTTGGGTCATGTATTCATGACCTTGTACAAAGTTTATGAAGACTGCGTGCAACATCATGACCAAGAGCACTGACATTCTAGATCTAGAGCTTCAAGAAATTCAATGGACCATGCTGAACACCCAGCTGCTTCTGGCCACCACAGAGGGTCCATGCACAGTGGTTAAAAACAAGTGCTCTACATTTGTTCCTGAAATATCCTGACATCTTTGTAGTCAACAACCACATTTGAAATGCCAACAAAGAATTTCACAGAATGTCTACAATTCTCCTGATTCCTCCATGATTTTCCTACACTAACCTCTTAGAATCCACTGGATTAGTGACCCTTGGGTTTCAATTACTGATCCTTTACTACAAGTTTACACATACGCATTCTTTTTAGACATTTCTCTTTTAAGATGCCTGATAAACAGGACCTAAAAAAACTGACCTAAGCGACCACCTCTTAACAGAGTTCAGTTGGTTTTACTGGAGCAATGTAGACAAGAATCTTTAAGAAACCATTTTTTAGATTCTGATTCACTCTACTTAGGAAATTTAGGATTGTCTCCAAATTGTTCATCAATGAATGGTATTAATCTTGAACAAATGGAGGACTGATGATGTTGAATTTATTGGAGCCCTATCTTCCTGGAAAGTATGTTGAGAAACACTCCCCATCCACCTGTGTTCTGAGAAATGTCTAACCGCAAGGGATCTTCCTTCTCTGGAATTTCTAGGAATTAACCACCTCCAACATTCAAATAAAACTCACTGTCATCCTTCATGACTCCTTTGTTTACCTGACTCTATGACCCCTACTTTACTTCTGGTCTTTTTAGCCTAAGTTAAAAAGAGCCTAAATAAAATCTTAACTGTAATTGTCCAGTGAATTGTCTTTCACAAGACCTGTTTATTAATAAAGTAAATATAATTTGGTGAATGGTTGGATGTTAGGTAGGGTTTAAGTATCGAAAGGGAGAGATTTTTATATATAACTGTTTTAAATTTTGGCAACTTACTTTTTCTTTTTTCAGGAAGTTTTTCTTTTTTTCAACTATAGAATATTAACTTTGCCCTGACTCTACTAGAAACAAGAGTCATGTCATAGTGTATGAAATTGCTTGATGACCTAGTTGTTTGCTTAGTTTATATTAAAAAAAACTTTTTTTTCTAATTCAGACCTAGTGCTAATATTAACCTGGACTCTCTTAATAGGCATATGTTTCTCAGAAAAAGAATAAACTTTATGAGAAGTTTACTTGTAAAATTTCTTCTCTTAAAATGGTTTTAAATTTGTTACACTTACCTTTTGAGTTTCTCTGTGAACAGTTTCATGCCTAGCTACTATTAAAGTTCAAAGGGATTTTTTATTTGTTTTGTTTTCTTTATTCACATTTATCAAGGATTGGCTGAGGGCTAGGCACTCAGCTAACTGGTTTAAATAATTTTCTAAATTAATCCTCTCAATATACCTACAGTAAGGAAACTCAGGAACAAAAACGTTAAATAATTTATTTTTGTTGCATATGTGGAAAAAAGCAGAGCCTGAACATAAGCCTATGTGATCTGAACCTAAATTATAACCTCTTAATCACTAAGAATACTTGCTGAATGTATAAGAAAATGTTTTGTATATTACTGAGCTTGCTACATATGTAAGGCAAAAAAATAAGTACCTGAAATAAACTAGTAAATAGTTCATCAGTAATTCCTGCTACTTGGATTATTATCCATAATTATAGTTCCAAAGAAAGAAAAGAATATTAATAAGTACATATAAAGTTTCTTTTCCTGGAGGCCTTACAGAAGAGAGAAAGGCACCCTAAAATTTTCCAAATCAGAGCTACTTAATACTGGTAACATTAGAGTTCAAGGACATTAATTATACTGCATTTCCTAAGGATTCACAGAAAACAGTTTGAGAATTATTTCTGATCTTCCAAAGAAAGGATCTAGCAGAAATACTTTCCTTTATCAAGATTTAGCAGTCATAGGTATGCAGGGGATGAATGGGAGACAGTTACAGAAAGAGAATAATGCCTTTCTACATTTCACTCCAAGTCTACTTCCGATCCCTCTTCCATACCTTTCTATCCTTATACATAAATTTATATGGTAAATCTTTCATCTCCCAAGCAATTTGATTTTCTCTCATCAACATCTTTTATATCTGCCACTTAAATGTATCATAGCATTTATTCAGGGTATAAGTACTTATTTGTTTATAGATGTCTTTCTTCTCACTGTTCTAGAAATAAAGACCCATTTGTTTTTTAAAATTATACTTCCAACACTGATTTGGGTTCCTGGCATTATAGAAGTTTTTCAATGAACGCAGTTGACCTTTGAACAATGTGGGGATCAGGGAAGATGAACCTCCATACCATGCAGTAAAAAATCAACATATAATTTTTGAAAGCTCTGAAAACTAACCACTAATAACCTGCTGTTGACCATTGAGCAACACTGGTTTAAATTGTGCAGGTACCATTATATGCAGATTTTTTTCAGTAAATACATTGGAAACATTTTTGGAGATTTGCAACAGTTTGTTTAGATTTCTTTCAACTACAAATGGTGCCATGTACATTCTGTCAGGATTTGTGTGTGTAAGTTTGGATAAATTTTTAACTTTTTATAATAGATTTATATATAGTTAAGGTTGTAAATAATAGACTAGTATCTATATATATCTTATGCATTCATTCATGGCATACCTTTTTCTTGAGTTTTTCAATATTTCTAGGCTATGTGGTTCATCTATAAATCTTTTGCAAATTGTTGCAAATCTCCAAAATATTTTCCAATTATTTACTGAAAAAAATCTGCATATAAGTGGACCTGGAGAGCTCAACCCATGTTGTTCAAGGATCACCTGTATTTGATGAGTGAGTATATTGCATTATGAACATTTTGCATTTAACCTATCTTTATCCTAAAAATTATGGAGAATTATTTTTCATTTTAACATGAAGCTGTAATATCTGCATGCTTACATAATTTCAAGCCAACTGAAGAACTGAGATTTTTCTGAATTGTTATGATAGGTGTTCTCTGTAAATTAATAACATAATATATGAATAATAGCATTAGTCAAAAAAAGTTTTTTGATCACTAAAGTAATGTGTTTTATGACCGTAGATCTGATCAATTCCAGTTGTGAATATACATGTAGGAATGTGGTATGTTTATTAAAGAAATACACTTTATACACTAAACCATTTATTAAGCAACAAACACATAGAAAATTATAGACTATCCGTCAAAACATAAACATTTTGTTGACTGGTTAATCTATTTCTTTGTTGCTACTCTTCCTGATAACAGATAGGTGCTGTTGATTGACTATGATTTAGAAAAAATAATGTTGCATATTTATATAAATAAGACACCTCTTTGATGCTGCAATCACCTTAGCTTTCCTTTTACTATATTCTTTGGTATTACTTTACTTGTTCAATTCAGTTGTCAAGCTTTTAGTCTCCTTGCTTATTTCTGCAAATGTAATTTAATGAGAAGATCAGAGTAAAAATTAATCAAGGCAGTGCTTGGACATGTAATTTAGCTATTATCTCTAATATGTACATTTTATGGCCTGTTCCCTAGAACCCTTTAGGAATTCTCTTAATTTTTCAACTAACAACAAATTAGCTTTAGTATATTCCCCCTTTTCAAAGATTTAAATTAGAAAGAAATCCCCTATAAATATCTTCTATACTAGTAAATATCTAAATGTGTATTTACACCAGCTAATTATTATACATAATTTTTATCTGGTAAAAGAAGTTAGGGAAAGGAAGAGATTTTGGACATATGTAAAAATATAGGTATTCAAATGTGTATTATTTTAAAAAGGACTTGAACATTTTTGTGTGTGGGCATTGGGGTTAAGGATATAACAATTGTGAATTTCCAATAATTTTATATCAACTTTCTGAATTATTACTAAGCAAAAATAGACTTATTTAAGTATGTTCAAATAGCTTAACAAAGATAATGTGTCCTAAGTTGGGAGAAAATAGTGGTAGAATACAAATACAAATATTAGACAAAGATATTAAATTTTAATGAGTATAACATTATCTCTATCTAATAAAAAATTTTATTTTACTGTAAGTAACCTAGTATCCACAGTTTGGTAATTTGAGCTGATATGAAGAATTTTCTCTCATAATTATATTTATAATAAAATGGATTGTCAAATTTGTATCATGAATTTCTAGTCTTAGTTCTATGATGGGTAGAGTGTCACTGAAGAAACTAGTATATTTAAGAGAGATAATAATGAATATATAATACATGTGGAAATACTTTATAAATAATATTTTTGTTCTTCAGTGACGGTGCTTTGTGTTCATAAAAGACAATAGTTATTTTCTTCATAGAATAAAAGTCAACCTTTAAAAATATATCAAAACACAGTATTTTCCTTAATTTCCTAAATTAAACTTTTGAAGTTGGTATTTTAGTTGTAAACCTATGAAATACTAACAATCCTTTTTAAAGGGACCCATGATTAACATGTGATCATATAAATTTAAGCTCACTAAATTTCCTTAATTAATTTTTACAGCTTTACAGCTTTATTTTTGTACACTTTATACCTTATTTAAACTGTCTCCAATAATTTAATCTGCATTCATAAATATGACATGCTTGTGTTTTAAGCTTGTGAAGTAATTATCCTGACAGAAATATTTTTGAAATATTAGTCAAGTCTGATAAATATATTAAAATGATAAATTCAGTTTAGTTTTTAATATTAATTTGTTAAATATTAAATAACATTCAATATTAAAATATCAAGTAATAGTAAAATAAAAATATTAATACATAATTAAAATTTAATGTTTTAATATTTTTATAGACTTTTCTATAGTCACATTTTCTTTTACCCTTCCATATAAAATTCAAAACTAAAATTTATATTACTAAATTAGAATCTTAAGGCAGTTTATGATTGAACTTCTAACACATGAAAATCTGTTAATACTGTTAAATCAGTTCAACAAAGAGGCCATTAAACTGAGGTGGTTCTAGTGCTGTGGGTGCCTGTGTAAACAACCCAAAATCTAAGCCTGTAAATGCCTTAAGTTTAGGAAATCAAAACGCTAAGGACAACCAAGCACAAAAAAATGGCCAACTGGCTTTAAGCTATAATCAATCAATATTTTCTCTCTTTGCTCCTGAACCTTCTCTGAATAAGTCTTAACCCCTGTTGGTGGAATGTTCTTAACCACATTTCTGTTTTGGTGTTTCCCAATTGGAATAGATTTTTGCTCAAATAAACTCTTAAAATGTTTACTGTGCCTCTGTTTATCTTTTAACAGTACTAACATTTAAACTGTATCCTGCAGTTTAATACAAAAGGCATTGTTGCTGTGGGTAAATTTTCACCACCACCTATATATTTCAGTTTTCTTCACTTCAAAAACACAGCTTCTTCAGGAGGCAGGGGAACAGATTTACCCTTCTTAGCAAGTTGGGGTTTACTTCCCAAGCAAAGTGAATCCACCATCGCAAGAGAACTGAAGTTGGTAAGAATCACTCTGATTGATTATAAACCAGAAATTGAGGCCAGGGGTTACATCTGTTCTCTCCAGTCTCAGTAAGACTGAAATGGATTATAAAATAATGGGTATAGAATGAACATATCATCTATTTTCTCTTGCGTCTCCTTTTAAAAATTGTAGCTTCTTGTAACTGGAACTCTCTACTTATCATATGCCCTATTTCACCTAGCTGACTGCTACTTCTCTGCTGGGGCCTGGGGGGAGTCCATAAAATAGGACCCATCTTCCCCATCTAGTTTCTGAACCAACTAACAAATTAGACAAAGGGAAAACAAATGAGAACTAAACCATTACTTATATTCATGATACAGTTTATACAAGAGAACGTAGATTAAATATGATAGCCACAGAGGACTGCTCTCTACTCGATGCATTCATTGAGAAAGCAGGGAGGGAGACAGAGTGTGCAGAGAAATAATTACTGAAATTGGTGTTTCTCAAACTTTAACATGTACCTTAGGCATTTTGTTATAAAGCAGGATCTCGTTTAGCAGCTCTGGTTGAATCCCAAATTTGCATCTCTAACAAGCCTCTAGGTGATAGTAAAGTTGCTTATGTAGGAACTATACTCTGAACCTAGCAAACTTTTTCTGTAAAGGCTCAGAGACTTTGTGGCTGTATGGTCTCTGTTGCAACTCTTCAGCTCTGCAGGTGTAGCTAAAAAGTAGCCACATTAAGTATGAATAGTCATGGCTGTGTTTAAATAACATTTTATTTATAGACACTGGAATTTGAGTTTCGGATAATTTTCCTGTGTCATGAGATATTATTCTGATTTTTTTTCAATTAATTAAAGATGTGAGGCCATTGTTATTAGCTCATAGGCCATAAGAGAACCAGAGAGTGACAATGCCACATAGTTTATCTTTCATACCATCAGAGCTACACAGTTGATGCACTGGAACATATTATAAATTGTAACTGTACCTTCTAACTGCTAAATTATTTGATTTATATTCAGATATTCTTTTGCCAGAAAAATGGAGAGACAGATGAGTAAGAAGTTTAGTTTATTGATGGAAACATTTAATGATATATTTAACAGAATTAAAGAAATGGATTTAGAACACACAAAAAGGATCTGGACTTGATATTTTGAAAAACATTTTGACTCTCTGTGATAGCATCAGCCTATAAACTGTTAAAACAACAAAAATCAGCAGGCTGCAATGGCCCTGCATCTCCTGGCTTGCAGACGCACAACCTAGGCCATTGCCTCATCCTGGACCCAGTAGAGAAAAAAAGAAAAAAAAGCAAACGTCTGTAAGTTAGAAAAACAACTGGAGGAAAAATAGGCTAAAGTCAATTTTAAGAACAAATGCAAATGAAAACTAAGAAACTTAATCTTCTCTGTTGAAAATAAGGGAAGAGATTTTCCTCCCCTCTTTTTTCTCAGAGCATTTACTCTAGAAAACTTGTAACTCTGAGTACTTTCTCCTCTGTTTGCAATGTATTTAAATCCTCCTTTCAAAAACTAGATGTGCCTTTTGTCAGCTTTATGACTTAGTAAGGTCTTTTTCAAGGAACTGGGGCCTTCTCTTTGAAATGTAATCATCAAGGAAGCTAGAACCTCTACCTCTCAGTTCCTGTGGGAGGGTAGGAGGCTAACTTTGTAGGGACCCTTGTTCCAAGTCGCAAAATTTCCTGCTGTCATAAAGTTATGAGATGTGTTTTACCTCTGGATAAAGCTAATTAGCTAACACAGAAAGCTAAGTAGCTATCACCCCAAATACTACGTAAAGTTAGGAGGAACTATTTGTGACAAATGGCACTTTCCAGTCTTCTTGCTTGAGAACTAGTTATTGTTTATCTTGAAAACATGTATGTAATGGGTTGTATCTGTTTGGCATATATATATATATATATATATATATATATATATATATGTATATATAAGGTGAGGTTTCTTTCTGTCTTTGCAATCTCTTAGCAGGTTACCTATGATGGGCATCACATTCTGGTTTCATGCTTATTCAATAATAGATTTTTTTCTATTACCTTTGTGGTTAGTTGTTCTGGGTTGGAGAAGCTTGTTTTGTTTTTTGTTTTGCTTTTATTTTCACATGTTTCCCATAACATCCTTAAAAAGATTTTTCTCAACACTATTGGAGTACAATGTAATCATGCAGAGTTTGTCTTCTTTGATGTCTTTGAGCTACTTGGGTGCAGGTAATGTGTGCACCGAGCATAGTGCCTGTTGCATGTATGGTTTGATACATGGTTATAGGAATAATAAGCCTATAAAATAAGTGATTTCATTTTCACAATGTGTTTTTCATATATTCTGAATATATAAATATTTTTGGATGTAGTATGTTGGGTTAATTTTCACTCATTTTCAAGCATAAGAAATGTAAATGTAAATAAATTTTCAATTACCAAAAGACACAAATTAATCTAAAATGATAAATTGAAAATGTAGCAATTTATACATGTTTATAATATGTAAATGCATATGAATTTCTGAATTAGAATTTGTGAACATATTAAGTATCTAATTATTGTATCAAATCATAGAAACTTTGAGCTAAAACAATATACAAATTTATATAGTCACAAAATACTAATGTTAAGATGTGAAAGCCTTAGTCCATAAGAGGATATGGTAGGCCTTTTGAAATTTCTAGTAGGGTATAGAAGTGTTATGGGTTGAGTTTATCCTCCTCAGTTCTTGTCTCCACCACAGAAAGAATTGAAAGGCAGAGACACAATAGTGAAGCAGAGGGTAAGTTTTGTTTGAATACACTCCAAGTGAGGAGTGGGCAAGGGTCAAGGAAGACAAAGGCACCGGACTTTTAGGGGAGGGTCTATTTATCAAGACCTAGCAGGGAGGCACTTCTTTGATTGACCGGGTGAGGTCATTTGATTGACATTTCTAGTTATATATCCATTCCTTATGGTGTACATGTCTTTTCACAAAATGCACACAGAAAAGCCCATGGAAGGGAGGGGGAACAAAACCACATTTTATTTTAATGAGATTATGGTGAGGTATGGTTTAGGCAGTTCTTAGTTTTGTTTGATTGTGCCAGCACTGGGACCTGTTTGGGACCCATTTGGCCTGATCCAATAGGCAAGAAGTTATCTCCCTGCAAAGCCTTTGTTGTCTTCATGTGGGACCCCCTATCTGGGCAGAGTTTGGGCAATTTTTTCCTTGAACCTTATCTTCCACTTCCTTGGCTGCTAATGTCTATCTCTACCTAACAGAAAAAGTAAAATTCCTGTTAAACCTTTGTAGAGAACAAATTAATAAAGTTGCCTGTAGGGGAGGAAAAATAATTTTCTTTTTACCATTCTGCTTTTTTGGCTGACACCCCACTCCCTTTAATAAAAGACTGATTTACAAGAGAAAAACAAAAGTTTAATAATTTGTATACCTCTGTATAATGGGAGAGACTTAGGCATACTGAATTGTTTTACAAAATGGCCCAAGCCACCATCTTAAATACCATCTCCAGTTAAAGATAAAAGAAAATGTTGGGGTTTGGGGAGCCAGTTCTGGGAGACTGTCAGGAAAAACTCAGTGAACAAGGGTAATGCTGTTGGGCAGTTTGAAGTCCCCGTCGTCTCCATTGTTGAGTTTCTAGAGATTTAATCATCCTGTGCTTCTGTTACAGAGAAGACACCCTTACAAGTGGAAATTTCCTATGTAAATGTTAATGTTGCTTATAAAATGGTAGCTTCTACTCAGTTTTCAGGGCTTGTCCTGTGTCTGCTGTTTCCTAAAAAATAACCAGCTCAATATAAACTTTATGCCAAAGGGGTATATGTTGGGGTGGCAAATTCTGCTCCTGTTCATTCCTAAAAGACTAATGTTAATTATCATTTCTTTTACTATTTGTACCTCAATTTTCATCTCTTTTAAAATACTAAAAACACTATGTACAGTTTTTTAACAAGTGACATGGATATGTTTAAGAGTATTCCTAAAAGCTGCAAAATCTTAATATTTTTGTAGAAACATTTCAATTTAGAAATATGAGTATAGATTTTTCAATAGTATATTTTAGCCTATATGTAAATGTTAGATCTTTAGAGTTACTATTTTATCGCAGGTTTTAGCTGATTAGTTGCAAATTTCCATTTTCAAAATAAATTTTCTGGTTTCTTCAAACCATATATGATGTTAACTAAATAATGTGAAATCCTTATACTCTTTTTGGGTAACTAGTATTCCTCAGGCAATGACACTAGTGCTTCTACTTTTATTAAGTCTGTTATTCTGGTATCCAGGAGAAACTTACAAATGTCATCCCTTTTATTTTATTTTAATTGTAAGGTTGTCCTTTATTGGTTTTTAATGTATAACATAAAAGAAAATCAGTTCTACCATGTTTGGAGATTTTGACATGATTAAATACTTCATAAATAATTTTGAATATTATATATTTCTATTGCCATTAGTGGTCATCATTAAAAGGGAAAATATTTGCAGAATATTCTAAGATTGCGTATTACTCTTGTCAGGCAGCTCTGTCTGGGGAAGCCTCCCCCTGTGCACTAGGTGAAACCTCAACTCAGACACGGGAGGATTCTTGACTGATGGGGAAAGAATTCACGAACAGGTCAGATGAGTGTAGGTAAGGAAGGAATTTGTTAAAGTGAGAGTAGTAGAGAGTGGCAGCAGCCATGCAGGCAGTAGAGAGCAAGGAAGAACAGAGGGAGGAAAGGAAAGGTCATTGAATTCCTGCTCAGCATTGAGCAGATCCCTTGCCCACTCCTGAAGCCAGGATCACCTGGTGACCAGCATCCAGTTGAATCTGCACAGCATGGAAACTAAGCCCCTATCACCCCAGGATTTGTGGGAGCTGCAGAGCACTGGATGGAGTGAGATCATGTACTGACAACTTCCCAAAGACAAAGAAAGGAGATTTTCGGGCATGCTACTCAAGAGCATAATTGTACAGCTGTAGTCCTGTCTGGGGCACCCAAGCAATGGAAACTTGAAGCCCAAATCAGAGCTTTTAGTAGCCCTTCCCTACCTGTCTGAAGTAGAACAGAGAGAGTGAAGACTTATGCTTAAGTCTAGAAATTTGAATGAAATAGTGAAGTAACAAAGATGCTTACCACTGGGAAAAGGGATCTCTTAATAATTTCCCAAGAGGCTTGGAAGACCGTGGGAGAAAAAAATCAAGTAAATTGAACAGCAAGAAGGCTGTATTTAAGACAAAGTACACACTCGAAGAAAGGGAAGTGCTGGCAGTGTCAAAGAGAGGTGTGCTTGAAGGCTTAGGATTCATGCCTTTTAAGGGTTTCAATAATGGGATTAAGGGCCAAGGGGGCATATGCTTGACTTGTGATCTCATGATGTCTATCTCCAGTGAGAGACATTATGTCATTATCCATAGTTAGTCCTCTAGATATTCTGTAAGGTAAATTTAACATAAGGAATTTATTGATCCTGGTCTTCTCCAAGCCAAGATAGTGGTCACCCTTGAGCAGTGGGAGCATATCATTTATGACTTCTTGCTCTGCCTCAATGTAGGGTTGGTTGTGGGCTAATTCATCATAGGGAGGAAAACTTAATCATGATTCTTGTCCATTGTCCCTGCTCTACCTCAGTACTATTTATAAAAATTACTTATATGTCAGGGATAGCAACATAATAATAATAATAAAAAGAAAACCTTAATAGTATCTTGGAAAAACTAGCCTCATTGATGCTATTTTTATACTTCCTTTATTTAAATATGTCTTATTAATTAAACAGCTAAATAGTGAATCCTGTCTTCAGCAGAAATTTCACCACAAAGGGGGACCCTTAGCTAGTTGAATTACCAGTTGACAGAGTCAAGTTTGAAGAATCCTGATTGGAGTACTGGACAGAATAGGCTGCAAGTCCTGGAACTCATAGCATATGACCTTAGAGAGCAATTTCCTTTTCAGTAAATGGCACGACAATATCCATCCTCCCCATCCCATACAGGATTAGAGTTCATTGTCCAAACTACTCTTCAGTGCCTTCATATAGTAAATCGGGTATGCACACAACACTGACTATATGAAATATAAGTAGTAGTAAGTTAATATGATCTACATATAGAAAATGGTTGAATGAAGAAACTTTGTTTAGGGAAAATTCCTTCTCAGGAAAATAACTACTTATTTGTAAAAATGTTGATAAGCGTATTAACCAAGTTTTAAACATGACTGCTACAAATCTTTGCTGGTTAAAAAATAGACATACACTATTTCTTCTCCTCTATTCTTTAAACTTTCAAATATAAGTTGTTCACTCCAGTTAACTAATATTATCTGTATGCTCTATGTATTGTAGAAAGTATATAGGCAGAAGAAATTGGATGCACTTAACACCACTAAACTTTATACTTAGAATTGGTTAAGATGATAAATTTCATGTTATGCCTTTTTAAACTATGGTTTAAAAATTCACTAGTGCTTTGTTAGCATCTTATAATGATATTATTTTTCTGAAATGAAATGTGACTAATAAATTTGACCACAGGTTCATGTTGAAAAACTTCAGATTTCCTAATATTTCCTTGGCATGAGCTGTTTATCAGTATTTTCCTTAGTTATTACATTTCAAACATTTTTCACCACTCAACAGTAATACTCAATTCCATGGTTTATTTTGACTTGAAAAAGAGGGATTTTTCTTTACTTTTCTAGCTCCTTTGCTATTATCAACACTGTCATTGTGGGATGTGTATTTTCTAAACACTATTTCTAACTGTTTCAAGTGAGTGACTACAAAAGAAAACAATAATTAAAGATTGCATTTGATGTCAGCATAGTATTTAGGAGGAAATAAACATGTTTTGGTGGAAATGTATACTCTTTGATTTTTGAAAAGTTAAGCAATAAAAATTGCCTGGCTCTGCAGTATATCTTGTCAATTTTTTACTAAGATATGAATTAAAATTTATTGAAGAAAAATACATTGATAAAAGCAAATTTCTACCGTTTATTAATTATATTTAAAATTTACATGACTCTGTTAAAGACATGTATAATGTTTCCACTTTATGCTTTAAACAGTTTACAAACATTTGACATAAAATAATGTGCATATCAATGTAACAAGTTTGAAAAGCAGGGAATGAGAATCTGAAGTATGCCTTCCTTCTAACAGTGATCATTAACACTCCAAATGAATTGATCACAGATTTCTCTCTCAAAATTCTATTTTTTTTAAATGAGAAAAATTCTAAAGGACTTCAACATGCAATGGATATATATATATATATAACATTCAGAGTAACTAGCTTCCATGCTTCCACTGAACTCAACATAAGGCAAAAGCCTATAATCATACTGATTCTTTGGCTCAGTGTGTTCAAAAAGCAAAGCAATGTGGCAAGCCTAATGAAAACAATTCTTTGTGTTTGCCAGCTTCACATTGCTAATACAGTTGCAATAAAATTCCACCATCCTCTGATGATAAATTCAGCTTTGATCAGGAGAACGAGAACAGTTTGTTTTCTGAATGCAAGAGAAAAATGAATCTGTTTCTCTAATTGTCCTCATAGTTTAGGAAAATGAGGAATAAGCATATTTGTTTTAATAAAACATCATTCTGCCTTCTGGTATGACCACATCTGATTGGAAAAGTAGTGAGCCAATCAGACTCTGTTAAATGAAATATCATGTCTTTTACTCTTGCCTCTTGAATATTGCCACAGATTGTAAAAGAATAGAATGAATTGTAGTCATGAAATTATCCATGTCACAAATATCAGTCTATCCATTTAATGCTCAAGAAAATCAGTCCTTTGGTAACTCTAGTTATTGTATGCTGCAATACAAAACAAATTACCAATAACCATTCCTGAAGTAACTAATACACAGCCAGATACTGTTTCCTTGGCAGTTTGATGTTTTCTTTTTCCTATAATTCTTTTTGATCTTCTACCTCTTCTGACTCAATAGGTAAATCTAGAAATCCTTGTTCTTGAAGAGTTTTCATCTCAAGAAGTTCTCATTCTTGTCCCCTGATATAAAAATAACCACTCCAGCAAATAAAATCTCCCCACATAAAAATAAGTCAAGGTTGTTTAATGACTACCACACAGGCACCTGCTCTCCCAATATTCAAGGAAGCCATCTGTTGAAAAAGATGAAACACAATTTAAGACAAATTTTACTGTCATAAAAAAATATATAAATTGTAATATTTTAAACATTCATATGTATGAAAATCATAAATAATATTATTTTATTTACATAATTGGCCACAAGTAGTATGGTAAAAATGGAGACAATGAAAATGGCATTTACAAAAAAGTAATAATATGTATACTGAACCTTGTTAAACCTGCAATGATTTATGGAATTTTTAATATATGTAATAAAATATTTAATGAATTTTAGTGAAATGAAGCTGCTATAGAAAAGTTTCCAGCAAAGATTTATTGTAGAGGTTGCATGGCATGTTTTTGATGATATTTCACAGCGAGAGCGGGGAGTGTATTTTAGATGAAATAGCTATGTTTTATTTCCCCAGATATTGTACTTAATTAAATATGTTATTCATTCATTCTAAACAGAGACACACAATGAAGTAAACTTCAATATTTTTTCATAAATAGGCTGTAATTACAATTGCTATAGAGCTTATTAAAAATACCACTTTATGACAGTCATTGAAATGAGAACTGAGATTTTTTTTAATAATCCTGAATATGAAATTGTCTAGGAATATATCAAAAAAGGTGTTTTTTACAGAGTTTATAATGAAAATTTATTCCATGGAGGTAAGCCAAAATGTTAATAATTTGAGCTTTTTGATATAAATGATTTTTGTATAGTTTTCTAAGAATAATTTATGCACATAAAAATATCAGGGTAGACTAGGAATTACAGGATATTATTTCAAACTAAGAAGAAAATGAATAAAATGTAAGAAATGGCTAAGAGCAAAATAACCTCAGATCACATACATTATCTTATTGAGGAAAGACATGGTCTAAGTTTCTAAATATGAAAATTGCCACTATTATGTACTAGTTTTTTTTATGTACTTATTGTTACCAGCTATCTCTCTGTAGGTTTTAAAAAAGCAAACTTCCGTATGATTTTTTAAAATTCCTTTCATTTAATACAGTATTTTTTAAAAAGCTAATTTAATGTAATACCTTTTGTCTTCCTCATAGACAATTACTCAAAATGAGAGGAGGAAAGGGGCATATGAATATATTGATAGCATATTGGGTATTAAGAATAATTTTTATAGCTTACCACAGTCAACTTCATAATCCCATCATGTATTGTTATCTATGTATGACAGGTTTGTGAGTGGAATGTTAAGAACAATTTGTAAATCCCATAACATCAATTAACAAAAATTAAAGTGTGTTTGACTCCAAAATGCACACACTTTCCATTGTCTCTCTTTTAGTTTTCATTGATTTGCAAGTGTTGTTTCCCATCAGAGTCATCTAAGGAACTTTTACAAAGTATATGTACTCAAGCACCACCACTCGATAACAATGGAATGAGTGTTGGGTAGTTATATTTTTGAAAAGTTTCCCAAATACCTTCTGAGGTTGAGAAATACTGTGCATGGTTTATAGACAAAGTATAGAGTAAATAGTTCACTTTATATCTACACTGACATCTATATCTCTATACATGCATGTGTAGGTGTATGAAAATCAGTCTCTGTTCTTTTTTCCAAAAAATATGCTATTATTCCTGTGTTTCTTGTGTCAGTGAATGACAACAATCTCTACCCGGTTGCTCAAGACAGAAACCTAGAGCACATCTATGACCCTTAATTTTACTGCACTCAACCTTGTATTTGAATAATCATCAAGTCCTATAAGTATCTTTCCAACCAACTTAATTACACCCTTTCCTTCTGTCTTTAACCCATTCAGATTACAGTTTTACTGTGAGTGTGAAGGAGAGCAGAATATGCCACCCCAAGAATATGACACTTTAGAATACTATTTTGAATTAAAGGTAGTACACCAGGGAAACTCTGACCCCACTTTGTCCACCTGAAAGCAGAAGATAAATCTGTCATGTGGAAGGTACCAGGAGGGTAGAAGACATCCTTATCACCAGGATGATAGGGGATTTAGATCCAAGCATGCTGTGTAAACAAACCTTGTTACATCTTCACCAATTTACTACCCTTAGCCAAAACTCCTTTGTCTTGTCAATTCTTTGCAAATTTCTTTGTCCAAAAGGTATAAAACCTTCCTGCTTTGATCACTTGAGTCTTATATTTTTATGAGGTTTCCAATCATATGAAATTAAATTTATTTTTTGCCTGTTAACCTGTTTTATGTAAATTTAACTATTAGACCTGACAAATAACCTAGAAGGGAAAATTGTTCATTCCTGCAGTGGATTAGGGATTAAAATATTCTCTGAACAGATTTCTCTCACTCCAGTCTTGCTTTGTGTTAATGGTTCTTCACATCCTGTTAAATGCAGTCATTTAAAAAACAAACATAACTCAGGTTATTTATTTTCCTTACGTAAAATCCTTTTTTAACTCCTCTTCAAGTCTTAAAATCAAGATTCTATAACATGGTTTCTTGCCCAACATCATATAGACCCTGTACTCTCTAAATTCATTGCTAACCATGTTATTTCTTAACCAGTGAAACAGACTATGTGTTCTTCCTGCAGCTGTGTACAAATTCTCTTCCTTAAATGAAACCACTCCCCATATTTTCATCTTGGTGACTATTATGCAACTGTCAGGCCTCATCTGCATATCATTTCCTGAAGGAAAATTTCTCTGCTTACCACACTTAGGTTTTAGCATGGCCCTAAGTATTTCCATTACCACAGAATATATCATGCTATTTAAAAATTTTGACATATTCTACATAAATACATTTTAAATAATTAAGAGAGCTTTTCCCCCTTTCCCCGAGTCTAAACATTATATTATTTAATATATATTTTTAAAAATCTTTCCTGCTCTCCCTCCAGGGTTATACCTTTCAACCTTAGTATGATAACCTAAAAAGATTGGCCATGGAACCAATTAGAAAAAAGCAACTGAGGATAGATGTCTTGCCAGGCTTCCCTGGAACTCATTCTCAATATCTTATATATCTACTGTGTACAAAAAATTAAACTCATGCAAAGCAAAGCAAACTGAGTTGCAACAGTACTTTCCAATTTATTTATTTAATAAATATTTACATATCTCTATGGGATAAGAGACAAAGACTACTGGCTTGTCTTTGGAAATATGACAATAAATGAACACTATCTTTGCTTATTTACAGCTGCTGATGGATGCAGCATGACAGCACTGACAATATACCAAAAGAACACATGAAAGAGTTATTTTACCTAGGTTAGG
>JAVSCE010010066.1:0-16921 GCA_032199065.1 Smutsia gigantea
GAGTCTCCTCGGCTGGAGCATCACCTGCCTGTTACCAACCCCAATTACGCGGTTCCCTCAAGATGCCCCATGTGTCCCCACTGCCTCTTGGGTGCCCCTCTCCTTTCCGATTCCCCTCTCACCGCCCCACTGTCTCAGGGATGGGCATCACTCTGTCCCATACCTCCCGGCCCCTCTCTCCTCACTGGCCCAGTCCTCTCTGAGTGTGCCTTGAGCAGGGGAACTTAAACCAAGGAAGAAGGCATAAGCTTCAAAGAGGAAGCTTGGTAAGGCCCCAGGGAGGCAACCAACAGCCCCCCAGTGGAATGTTAGAGTGGTCAGAGAATGGAGGGTGCAGCCGGGCATAGAGGGAAGCATGAACACCAAGGTTCCACAGCTCTACCAGCCGAGCAGTGACAGCCACCCTCACCCTCCATCCCTGATGTGGATTTGGGTCTGGGTCAGGTAGACGTGAGCCGTAGGAGAGGAAAAGATGAGAAGAGGGAAACAATACCTTACGACGACCTCAACCCTGAAAGCATGCATCTTATGACCTCTCACCTCAGAGCCTCCATGATATCTTCTGGCCTGAAGTCAGCAGGTCCTTCTAGAGGCTTCTGTAGGTACCCATACTGCAACAGGTAATCCTATGATGGGGTAGGCGTAAGGAAAATACGAAGGGGGTTAGTCTCAGAGTAAAGCTTCTAAGTGACCTAACTGAGCCATGACGAGAGGAGGGCACAGATATGGAAGGACCACAGGAGAAGCACCTTAGGGAAGCAGCTCAAGGGGACAGAGATAATCTCAGAGGTCTGGGAGGTGGGGGCCAAGGGCTGGTGCCTACAATGCCCATCAAAGGTATTGGAGCAGTACAGGCTTTGGCGGCCATGGAAGGACAGGCGCATGTCAGCCCAGCCAGTCCGCACCTCCTGAAAGGTCAGGGGGCCACACTGCTCCAGTACCGGAAGGCCTGGAGGACGACTGTCCAGGCTGTGTGGGTTGGGAGGGTAGAGGGCAGGTTCAGGATGTGGAAGGTCGGGTGCTTCTTCCTCCAGCACCTGGTTATTGGACCAGAAAATAGGTTAAAAACACATATCCTCCTGCCAGCCCCTAAGAGCCCCTCTGAGTCTGGGCATTCACTCAGCAAAGCTATGTAATAACCCCTCCAGGTGCGTGATGATCAGTTAACCACCAAATGATCACCCATTCAACACAGCTAGTCCACGCTGTCCCAGTGCCACCTGCACCCCAGAGCCATGCCACCCCTCTTTTCCTCCCCTTTTCCAGGCTCAGTCCTCACCCAGCATCAGGGGTTTCAGGGTCTTCTGGTTGAAGGGGTCCTCCAGGCCACAACGGGGCTGCCTCATGTGGGCCCTTGTGGCACTATCCAGCTGACCTGAGACTGGCAGCTCAGATGCTTCGTGAAAAGCTCTGGAAAGAGGGAGAGGAATGGATCTAGCAGTGCAGGGGATCTGGAATGACTGGAAACTGGGGAGAGTGCTTCTGGGGAGAGTGCTTTGGTCCCCTGCTGCCCAAGAGAATGGCACAGAATCTCAGAAGCTGATGGAGTCACGCCATCCAGTATCCAGTCCTCATAATTGTGGCTGTCTCTTCTGCTCTGCAGAAATGGCAAACCTCCAGCTTCCCCTCTCCATCTTTAGTCTTCTATATGAGTAAGGGTCTCCTGGTGTGTCTCCTTCTTTCCTTACTGTAACTTCTAACTCACTCTGGGGAAGTGCCTGGTGCTCACCACACCTGTCTGAGGTGCTAGAGCAGTGCAGACTTTGGCGGCCATGGAAGGAGAAATGGCTACCAGCCAGCTCTGGAGACTCTCCCACCACCACTCCCACCTGAGCACCTGTCCTCCCTCAGCCTTCACCCCTCCTGGTTACACTCCCTCCCAGCCCAGCCTGCTCTGGGACAGTGTCATCCACCAGGCACTGCAGGCACTGTGGCTTTTCAAGGGACTGTGAACATGTCTGACAGCAGAAGTAAAAACTATCCATTAGATCCAAAATAGGAAAAGTTTGAAATAGAAATAAATGCTGAACTAAATGTCTGCAAAAGGCAAAATCAGGTCAAAAGCTCAACTCCAACACAACTCAACTCATGGTTTTGCATATAAACCAGACTTCATGTGAGCTGTGACTGAGTATGGGTATGCTGAATACAGTGTGGGCTGGGGCCCTCAGAGGAGTGCTTAGCACCTGGAAGATCCGATAACTGGGCTCCTCATTCCTGAAGCCCCAGCTCACCCCATGCTCTACCAGCCGAGCAGTGACAGCCACCCTCACCCTCCATCCCTGATGTGGATTTGGGTCTGGGTCAGGTAGACGTGAGCCGTAGGAGAGGAAAAGATGAGAAGAGGGAAACAATACCTTACAACCTCAACCCTGAAAGCATGCATCTTATGACCTCTCACCTCAGAGCCTCCATGATATCTTCTGGCCTGAAGTCAGCAGGTCCTTCTAGAGGCTTCTGTAGGTACCCATACTGCAACAGGTAATCCTATGATGGGGTAGGGGTAAGGAAAATACGAAGGGGGTTAGTCTCAGAATAAAGCTTCTAAGTGACCTAACTGAGCCATGACGAGAGGAGGGCACAGATGTGGAAGGACCACAGGAGAAGCACCTTAGGGAAGCAGTTCAGGTGGAACAAGGGGGAGCAATGGGAGATAGGCAGGGATAGATGGGGCATAGCGGAAGGAGGGGAAAGGCAAGCAGGTTGAAGGTCAGGAGGGAAGCTTGGATGAGACCTTGGAGCAGTGCCACCCCCATCCCTCTGCTGGCTGGGCCCTCTTTCCTGGGGGCCTTAGCACTGCGGCCTCCTTCTCTGAAGGCCCCAGAGCCTGGGCTGAGACTGCCATGCGGAGGAGGAAGCCAAGCCACAGCCACTGCCAGCTCATGGTCACACCAGGCAGGAGCTCCAGAGGCCATCTGTGCCCTCCGCCCTGAGATTTCTGGGAGCCTGGGGGAGCAGGGCAGGGTGGGGGGTGCCTTACCTCCAGTTCTTTTCACTATCTAGTTTCTGGTCCCCTTTATAAAACTTCAGGGGAGACTTCCGGGAAGATGGCGGCGTGAGCAGGGTGGCAGAAATCTCCTCCCAACACTATTTATCTACGAAAATACAGCAAATACAACTATTCCTAAAAGACAGACCAGAATACACAGGAAAGCGCACAGCAGTGCAGCTACACTAAAGAGGACTCAGCACCGCAAGAGGCGGAGCTATAAAGGGCCCTGCAGAGCGGCGCGGCCACGGCTGCAGAATAGTGGGGCAACAGCGCTTCCTACAGCATCCCCACAGAATCTACTACCGGTGGGCATTTTTTGTTGTTGTTGTTTGTTTTTGTTTTGTTTGTTTGTTTGTTGTTTTTTCTTTTCTTTCTTTTTTTTCCTCTTTTTAAAGTCTTAAAGAGCCGAGCTGACATACGTGGCAACTACCAGAGACCACTTCTATAGCCATGAAAAGACAGAGGAATGTGGTCCAGATTAAAATCAACCAGACAACCCCAGAGAGGGAGTCTGAAGGGATGGAAATGCACAGTCTTCCTGAAAAAGAATTCAGAATAAAAGTCATAACCATGCTGATGGATCTACAGAGAAATGTGCAAGAGCTGAGGGAGGAAGTGAGGGAAGTGAGGAAAGACAATGCAGAAATCAGACAACCGATCGACGGGCATAACAGCAGACTGGATGAGATGCAAGAGACTGTTGATGGAATAGAAATCACAGAACAGGAATACAGAGAAGCTGAGGCAGAGAGAGATAAAAGGATCTCTAGGAATGAAAGAATATTAAGAGAACTGTGTGACCAATGCAAATGGAGCAATATTCGCATTATAGGAGTACCAGAGGAAGAAGAGAGAGAAAAAGGGATAGAAAGTGTCTTTGAAGAAATAATTGCTGAAAACTTTCCCTCGCTGGGGAAGGAAATAGTCTCGCAGTCCACGGAAGCCCAAAGATCTCCCAACACAAGGGACCCAAGGAAGACAACACCAAGACACATAATTAAAATGGCAAAGATCAAAGATAAAGACAGAGTATTAAAGGCAGCTAGAGAGAGAAAAAAGATCACCTACAAAGGAAAACCCTTCAGACTATCATCAGACTTCACAACGGAAACCTTACAGGCCAGAAGAGAATGGCATGATATATTTAACGTTATGAAACAGAAGGGCCTTGAAGAAAGAATATTGTATCCACCACGATTATCATTTAAATATGATGGAGGGATTAAACAATTTCCAGACAAACGAAAATTGAGAGAGTTTGCCTCTCATAAACCACCACTACAGGATATCTTAAATGGACTTCTCTAGAAGGAAGCACCCCTAAGGCTAAAAAGATGTCACCACAGAAAATAAAATCATAGCAAAGAAAGCAGACATCCAAATACTAACTAAAGGCAAAGAATAAAACACCTAGAATATAAAGAATGGAGGAGGAAGAATAAGAAGGGAGAGAAATAAAGAAACATCAGACGGTGTTTACAATAACTTAACAAGAAAGTTAAGTTAGATTGTTAGATAGTAAAGAAGCAACCCTTGAACCTTTGGTACCCACGAATCTAAAGCCAGCAATGGCAATAAGTACATATCGATCAATAATCACCCTAAATGTAAATGGATAGAATGCACCAATCACAAGACACAGAGTAACAGAATGGATAAAAAAGCAAGACCCATCTATATGCTGCTTACAAGAGACTCACCTCAAACCCAAAGATATACACAGACTAAAAGTGAAGGGATGGAAAAAGATATTTCATGCAAACAACAAAGGGAAAAAAAGCAGGTGTTGCAGTACTTGTATCAGACAAAATAGACTTCAAAACGAAGAAAGTAGCAAGAGATAAGAAGGACATTACGTAATGATAAAGGAGTCAGTCCAACAAGAAGATAAAACCATTATAAATATATATGCACCCAACATAGGAGTGCCAGCATATGTGAAAAAAATACTAACAGATTTAAAGGAGGAAATAGACAGCAATGCATTCATTTTAGGAGACTTCAACACACCCACTCACTCCAAAGGACAGATCAACCAGACAGAGAATAAGTAAAGACACAGAGGAACTGAACAACACACTAGAACAGATGGACCTAACAGACATCTACAGAACTCTGCACCCAAAAGCAGCAGGATACACATTCTTCTCAAGTGCACATGGAACATATTCCAGAATAGACCACATACTAGGCCACAAAAAGAACCTCAGTAAAGTCAAAAATATTGAAATCCTACCAACCAACTTTTCAGATCACAAAGGTATAAAAGTAGAAATAAATTTTAGAAAGAAATCAAAAAGACTCACAAATACATGGAGACTTAACAACATTCTCCTAATTAATCAATGGGTTAATGACCAAATCAAAACAGAAATCAAAGAATATATGGAGACTAATGGCAACAACAACACAAAGCCACAATTTCTGTGGGACGCAGCAAAGGCAGTTCTAAGAGGAAAGTATATTGCAGTCCAGGCCTATTTAAAGATGGAAGAACATTCCCAAATGAATAGTCTAAAGACACAATTACTGAAATTGGAAAAAGAAGAACAAATGAGGCCCAAAGTCACCAGAAGAAGGGACATAATAAAGATCAGAGAAGAAATAAATAAAATTGAGAAGAATACAACAGAAAAAATTAATAAAACCAAGATTGTTTATCTTTGAAAAAATAAACAAAATAGATAAACCCCTAGTCAGACTTATTAAGAGAAAAAGAGAATCTACACACATAAACACAATCAGAAATGAGAAAGGAAAAATCACGATGGACCCCACAGAAATACAAAGAATCATAAGAGAATATTATAAGAATCTATATGCTAACAAGCTGGAAAACATAGAAGAAATGGACAACTTTTAGAAAAATACAACCTTCCAAGACTGACCAAGCAAGAAACAGAAAAACTACACAGACCAATCACCAGCAACGAAATTGAATCGGTAATCAAAAAACTACCCAAGAACAAAACCACCGGACCTGATAGATTCATCTCTGAATTCTACCAGACATATAGAGAAGAAATAACACCCATACTCCTTAAAGTTTTCCAAAAAATAGAAGAGGAGGGAATACTTCCAAACTCATTCTATGAACCCAGCATCACTCTAATACCAAAACCGGGCAAAGACCTCACCAAAAAAGAAAATTACAGACCAATATCCCTGATAAACGTAGATGCAAAAATACTCAACAAAATATTAGCAACCCGAATTCAAAAATACATCAAGAGGATCATACACCATGATCAAGTGAAATTCATCCCAGGGATGCAAGGATGGTACAACATTCGAAAATCCATCAACATCATCCACCACATCAACAAAAACAAAAACAAAAACCACATAATCATCTCCATGGATGCTGAAAAAGCATTTGACAAAATTCAGCATCCATTCATGATTAAAACTCTCAACAAAATGGGTATAGAGGACAAGTACCTCAACATCATAAAGGCCATATATGACAAACCCACAGCTAACATCATACTTAACGGTGAGACGCTGAAAGCTTTTCATCTAAGATCGGGAACAAGACAGGGATGCCCACTCTCTCCACTGTTATTCAACATAGTACTGGAGGTCCTAGCCACAGGCAATCAGACAAAACAAAGACATACAAGGCATCCAGATTGGTAAAGAAGAAGTCAAATTGTCACTATTTGCAGATGACATGATATTGTACATAAAAAACCCTAAAGACTCCACTCCAAAACTACTAGAACTAATATCTGAATTCAGCAAAGTTGCAGGATACAAAATTAACACACAGAAATCTGTTGCTTTCCTATACACTAACGATGAACTAACAGAAAGAGAAATCAGAAAAACAATTCCATTCACAATTGCATCAAAAAGAATAAAATACCTAGGAATAAACCTAACAAAGGAAGTGAAAGACGTGTACTCTGAAAACTACAAGACACTCCTAAGAGAAATTAAAGAGGACACTAAACAAATGGAAATGCATCCCATGCTCTTGCCTAGGAAGAATAAATATTGTCAAAATAGCTATACTACCTAAAGCAATCTACAGATTCAATGCAATCCCTATCAAACTACCAACAGCTTTCTTCAGTGAACTGGAACAAATAATTCTAAAATTCATATGGAACCACAAAAGACCCCGAATAGCCAAAGCAATCCTGAGAAGGAGGAATAAAACAGGGGGAATTACGCTCCCTGACTTCAAGCTCTACTACAAAGCCACAGTAATCAAGACAATTTGGTATTGGCACAAAAACAGACCCACAGACCAGTGGAACAGAATAGAAAATCCAAACTTTAACCCAAACATATACAGTCAATTAATATTTGATAAAAGTGCCTTGGATATACAATGGGGAGATGACAGCCTCTTCAGCAGCTGGTGTTGGAAAAACTGGACAGCTACATGTAAGAGAATGAAACTGGACTACTGTCTAGCCCCATACACAAAGGTAAACTCAAGGTGAATCAAAGACCTGAATGTAAGTCATGAAACCATAAAACTCTTAGAAAAAAACATAGGCAAAAATCTCTTGGACATAAACATGAGCAACTTCTTCATGAACATATCTCCCCGGGCAAGGGAAACAAAAGCAAAAATGAACAAGTGGGACTATATCAAGCTGAAAAGCTTCTGTACAGCAAAGGACACCATCAGTAGAACAAAAAGACATCCTACAGTATGGGAGAATATATTCATAAATGACGTATCTGATAAAGGGTTGACATCCAAAATATATAAAGAACTCATGCACCTTAACAAACAAAAATCAAATAATCCAATTAAGAAATGGGCAGAGGACATGAATAGACACTTCTCTAAAGAAGATATTCAGATGGCCAACAGGCACATGAAAAGATGCTCCACATCGCTAATCATCAGAGAAATGCAGATTAAAACCACAATGAGATATCACCTCACACCAGTGAGGATGGCCAACATCCAAAACACAAACAACAACAAATGTTGGCGAGGATGTGGAGAAAAGGGAACCCTCCTACACTGCTGGTAGGACTGCAAATTAGTTCAACCATTGTGGAAAGCAGTATGGAGGTTCCTCAAAAAACTCAAAATAGAAATACCATTTGACCCAGGAATTCCACTCCTAGGAATTTACCCTAAGAATGCAGCAGCCCAGTTTGAAAAGGACATATGCACCCCTATGTTTATTGCAGCACTATTTACAATAGCCAAGAAATGGAAGCAACCTAAGTGTCCATCAGTAGATGAATGGATAAAGAAGAGGTGGTACATATACACAATGGAATATTATTCAGCCATAAGAAGAAAACAAATCCTACCATTTGCAACAACATGGATGGAGCTAGAGGGTATTATGCTCAGTGAAATAAGCCAAGCCGAAAAAGACAAGTGTCAAATGATTTCACTCATATGTGGAGTATAAGAACAAAGAAAAAATACTGAAGGAACAAAACAGCAGCAGACTCACAGAACCCAAGAACGAACTAATAGTTACCAAAGGGAAAGGGACTGAGGAGGATGGGTGGGAAGGGAGGGATAAGGGGGAAAAAGGGGCATTACGATTAGCAGATGTAATGTTGGGGGAGGCATGGGGAGGGCTGTACAACTCAGAGAAGACAAGTAGTGATTCTATAGCATCTCACTCCGCTGATGGACAGTGACTGTAATGGGGTTGGTGGGGTAGTTTAATAACCATAATATTGCGCATGTAACTGTAGATTAATGATACCAAAATAAATTATTTAAAAAAAAACTTCAGGGGAGGAGAACTGGGGGGAGGGATAGTGGGAGGTGACTCAGCCCAAAGTTATGTTGCAATTCCCCATTAACCCCTGCCCTGTCAGAGTGGAGGACAAGAAGAGCCCCGGCCCACTTTCCCTGAGCCCGCTGTGAGAGAGAGGACCACTTTTCACACTGTCTCGGGGCTGGGCATCCTAGCAGAAAGAGAAGCAGAATCTCTGCCCAGACAAGGATGACCACGGCCATCCCCTGGAGTTGGGCATTCCTGTGCCCCAGTGACCCTGGGACAGCACACCCCTCAACTTCAACCTTCATGTCTCCCGTGTGCTCTGGGACAGAAGAAACTAAAAGGTAGGAGGTAGGAAGCCGCTTAGGTGCTTGGGTTTCAGGTGACGGAACCAAGGAGGGGGTCTCGGTTCTTTGTGTCCAAACCATGTTGGGAATTTAAATACTCTTGAAGCCTTCTCTGTCTACTTTCATAAAAAGTCACTACTTCAAGCATTTAATGAGCTCAGAATATGTGCTTGGGGGTGGGGGTTAACAAGGGCACAAAAAAGTAAAGGGCCATAGCCTGTCTGCAGGAAGCTTAAGATAGGATAAGGCCACCAGAGGACCTGCGAGGAGGGGTACCAGGATGCCAGGCAGGAGGTGCCTGTCCTAAGGGTCATGGGTCTCTGCGGAGGCTCGTGGAGCAGGCAGGCTTGGCGCTGGGCTTTGAAGGCTGGCCGAGTGTTGCACGGGGTAGTGGTGAGGGACAACGATGCGCAGGCCTGAGTAGAAGTGCAGAGCTAAGAAAAGCTGACTGTGCTCAGTGAGTAAGTGCTAAAGGTCTGGACTGTTCCACTCACCACTGAGTCCCTAGAACAACCCCAGGCTGGCTCAGTGCTCCAGGTGGCACTTAATAAATCTGGTGGGAGTGGTTGGGAGCCCGGGTTTAGGGAGGGCTTGAATGCTATTTAAGGATGAGGAGAAAATCTTACATTTAAAAAAACCTATTTTATGTTAGGTGATTTACATATTATCTCATTTAATTCTCACAGCCCTTCTATGAGGGAAGACTTATTCTGGCCATTTTTTATAAAAGTTATGGAGACCTGGAGAGGGAAACTTGACTGAAGACATGGAACTCCTAATTGGTCTGGTCTATATTCAAATCCCTCTGCTGACTCCATAACCCACACTCTTTTCATGCACCACACTGACTCTTAGAACTTTGTTCTTTAAGTGGTTAGGAACCCTGAAGTTTCCACTATCATTTATGCATCACACAGCCTTTGTATACTCTTCAAACACACAGGGAATAGGGGAAAGGGTTACTGAATTCATGTTCTCAGTAGGACCCCAATTCTGAGCCCTTCCCCACAGCCCAAGCTGAATGGCTGGCATGCCACAAGGGAGTCCCGCACACTCCAGGATGAGGTGGGGGATCCTCTGACTCATGTTGTTGCCCTCAGTGATACTGGGCCCCTTATCACCCACTCAACTGGGTAACAATCGAGTGACTAAGTCCCAAATGGCCAGTGACAGGCAGAAAGAACAGAGAGCCTCTGACTGAGGCCATCACCGAGGCCAACGACCCCAGAAAATGATAAGAGTTTGGGGACCAGCTCGTGCTCAGCCACCTGTAGGGCTCGCTCCCTCTTTCCCTGTCCTTTTCTCCCTCTTTCCACCCCATCCCTCAGTCCCTCTTCTTTTGAGAACAAGACAGTGGCTAATTGAAAATTATCTCTTTTTTTTCTAATTAAAGTTTTCTTTTTTTCTGAATTAAAGTTTTCCCTTGCTCACTGTAGTAAGTCTGGAAAATACCAAAATAAGCAGAAGGGAATCACTGGTAACATTTGATGCACTTACTTGAAACTATCTGTGGTTCCGAGTTCAGCTCCAGCTCTGCTGTCCAGCGTCATCTCCAGAGACCATGGCTGGGCTGGGAGAGAGTGGAGGACACAGGATAAAGGGAAAGCAAGTCGCTGAGGGTGGTTGGGGGGAGCAGGGTACCAGGGAAAGGAGTAAAGAGAGATGGCTGTGATTACTCCCTCCCCTTAGGCACCTCATATAAGCAAAAACAGAAAGAGAGGAGGATGCTTAGGGATGTGTGTTTGGGTGTTAGTGAGAAATGTGGTGTTTATGAAAGGTGAAGAGTGGCCACTCACTGGGGCCTCAGAAGTCCCTGAGGGATGGACCCACATTCTAGATAGTAAGGAGCCAGGGGAGAATAGAATAATAGTAAAAGCTGCCAAATAGTTTATTTAAATCTCAATAACAACCCTGCTGGCTGGTATTAACACCTTTTTACAGAAAAGGAAACTGAATCTCTAATACGTTGCTTCAGGTCACACAGCAAGGAAGGCACAGATCCTCTGGCTCAAGACACGACCTTTGCGGCCTCCCAAGTTTCTCAGGCACCAAACAAGCCCCCTCGAGCTGAAGCCTGCACGAGGGCTGCATGACTAACCTTGTTCCCATAGTGGCATCGTGACCACCCCTTCTCCCAACCCCCACCCCCAAGCCAAGCTGACCCAGCTCTTTTTCCCTCTGAATTTGTCATCTCTCACTGGGGCAGATGTGGGAATGTGTGCAAGAGGTTAGGACATGTGTTCTGTCTGCCCCAAAATGAGAACTTGATTCTGAGAGAAAAAACTCCTGGGTTCTTTGGTTTGCTTGTAAACTGTTTTCCTTCTTTGCCCCCAGATTGTGGCAGAAGCGTCTGCATAGAAATATTTTTAATTAAAATATATGAAACTGTAGCAGGAGGGGATAGGTTAGACTTGGAGTATTTCCTGATGATCAGGGATAAAGGGCTTTGGGTAGAGGGCAAAGGCTTCTAGGGATCTCCGCGCCCAGGAGAAGCCAATCTCTAAACCATCACCCGTCCCGCCCCCACAGCCACCCTTACCTGGTAGACTGGACATCCCAGTGTATAGAGGGCAAGTCTGGGGCCTGAAATGGGAAACTGAAAGTGAGACAAACTTTAATTGTAACCAAGTTAGAGCCTACACCGACATTGCTCTTGATGTAGAGAAAAGTGTTAGCCTCTGGCCTGTTTTCCCCTAAGAGCCCTGAGGGATTTAGGAGAGGGAACTTTCTCTGGATGAATGGGATTGAGTTTTCAAGCAGTTACCCTGGAAACCTCTGTTTTTAAGAAGACTCCCCCCGCCCCCCACACCCTCCTTCAATTAGTAATGGATTCCTAGAAGCCAGATGGGAAGTGATGGCAGGGACTGCGCACAGCTGGAACTGATTAGTGACCAGGGAAGTGGGAGGAGTTTGGGGTGGCTCAGGGCCCGGCCAGCACATTCTGTTCTCACGATGCCACAGACTTCCTTAGGCTCCATTACAAACACTCCCTGGCATTTCCACCCGGCCACTGTTCCGAAACATGCACCCACTTAAGCACTGGCCTGAAGTGGCTCAGCTGAGGGGACATCAGACCCAAATCTTCAAGCTCTTCAGCTCCTGTGAAAGTGTGAGGGAGACAGACATCTGCTTCTCTTCTCCAGCGCACAGAGAGGTGTTACCCCACAGCACTCCGCTGGCAGTTGCTAGAGGCTTCTGCTGGTGGTCCCATGGCCCAACACAGTGACCAAGGAATGCATGAAGGCACAAATTTTAGCCTCTGGTATTAGGAGGGGGCGTTAAGTGTTCCTTCAGCACCTGGAATGACAGGGAAATCTCCTTCTGGGAATGGCAGGCTTTACCTTTTATTTATTTATTTGTTTGTTTGTTTGTTTGTTTATAGAGTCACTACTTGTCTTCTCTGTGCTACACTGTCTTCCCCCTGAACGCCCCCACACCATATGTGCCAATTATAATACCCCTGAATCCCCTTCTCCCTACCCAACCCTTCCCTTTGGAAACGGCTAGTCCCTTCTTGGAGTCTGTGACTCTGCTGCTACTTTGTTCCTTCACTTTTGTTTCACTGTTATACTCCACAAATGAGGGAAATCATTTGGCACTTGTCTTTCTAGACCTGGCTTATTTCACTGAGCATTATACCCTCTAGCTACATCCATGTTGTTGCAAATTGTGTAGGAGGGTTCCCCTTTCTCCACATCCTCGCCAACATTTTTTGTTCTTAGTCTTTTCCATACTGGCCATACTAACTGGTGTGAGGTGATATCTCGCTGTGGTTTTAATTTGCATTTCCCTGATAATTAGTGATGTGGAGCATCTCTTCATATGCCTGTTGGCCACCTGAATTTCTTCTTTGGAGAATTGTCTGTTCATATCATCTGCCCATTTTTTAATCATGTTATTTGCTTTTTGGGTGTTGAGGCATGTGAGTTCTTTATATATTTTGGATGTTAACCCCTTGTCAGATATGTCATTGACAAATATATTCTCCCATACTGTAGGATGCTTTTTTGTTCTGTTGATGGTGTCCTTTGCTGTACAGAAGCTTTTCAGTTTGATGTAGTCCCATGAGTTGATTTTTGCTTTTGTTTCCCTTGCCTGATGAGATACATTCAGAAAAAAGTTGCTCATGTTTATATTCAGGAGATTTTTGTCTGTTATCTTCTAAGAGTTTTATGGTTTCATGGCTTACATTCAGGTCTTCGATACATTTTGAGTTTACTTTTGTGTATGGGGATAGACAATAATTCAGCTTCATTCTCTTGCGTGTAGCTGTCCAGTTTTGCCAAACCAGTTGTTGAAGAGGCTGTCATTTTCCTATTGTTTGTCCATGGCTTCTTTATCGTATATTAATTGACCACATAAACTTCTGTGTATATCTAGGCTCTCCAGTCTGTTCCATTGGTCTATGGGTCTGCTCTTCTGCAAGTACCAAATTGTCTTAATTACTGTGGCTTTGTAATTAGAGCTTGAAGTCGGGGAGTGTAATCCCCCCAGCTTTATTCTTCCTTCTCAGGATTGCTTTGGCTATTTGGGATCTTTTGTGGTTCCATATGAATTTTAGAATTATTTTCTCTAGTTCGTTGAAGAATCCTGTTGGTATTCTGATAGGGATTGCATTGAATCTGTAGATTGCGTTAGGCAGGATGGCCATTTTGACAATATTAATCCTTCCTATCCATGAGCACAGGATGTGTTTCCATTTATTGGTATCTTCTTCAATTTCTCTCATGAGTGTCTTGTAGTTCTCAAAGTATAGGTCTTTCACTTCCTTGGTTAGCTTTTCTCCTAGGTATTTTTTTTTTTTGATGCAATTGTGAATGGAATTGTTTTCCTGATTTCTCTTTCTGCTAGTTCATCATTACTGTATAGGAATGCAACAGATTTCTGTGTATTAATTTTGTATCCCACAGCTTTGCTGAATTCAGATATTAGACCTGGAAGTTTTGGAATGGATTCTTTAGGGTTTTTTATGTACTGTATCATATCATCTGCAAATAGTGAGAGTTTGACTTCTTCTTTACCAATCTGGATGCATTTTATTTCTTTGTGTTGTCTGAATGCCATGGCAAGGACCTCCAGAACTATGTTGAATAAAAATGGATAGAGTGGGCATCCTTGTCTTGTTCCCAATCTGAAAGGAAAGGTTTTCAGCTTCTTGCTGTTAAGTATGATGTTGGCTGTGGGTTTGTCATATATGACCTTTATTACGTTGAGGTACTTGCCCTCTATACCCATTTTGTTGAGAGTTTTTATCATGAATGGATGTTGAATTTTGTCAAATGCTTTTTCAGCATCTGTGGAGATGATCATTTGGTTTTGTCCTTCTTTTTGTTGATGTGGTGGATGATGTTGATGGATTTTCAAATGTACCATCCTTGCATTCTTAGAATAAATCCCACTTGATTATGATGGATGATCTTTTTGATGTATTTTTGAATTTGGTTTGCTAATATTTTGTTGACTGTTTTTGCATCAATGTTCATCAGGGATATTGCTCTGTAATTTTCTTTTTTTGTGGTTTCTTTGCCTGGTTTTGGTAATAGAGTGATGCTGGGTTCATAGAATGAGTTTGGAAGTATTCCCTCTTCTTTAACTTTTTGGAAACCTTTAAGGAGAATGGGTTTTAGATCTTCAATAAATATTTGATAAAATTCAGTGGTGAATCCATCTGGTCCGGGAGATTTGTTCTAGGTAGTTTTTGATTACCAATTCTATTTCATTGCTAGTAATTGGTCTGTTCAGATATTCTGTTTCTTCCTGGGTCAGCCTTGGAAGGTTGTATTTTTTTTAATATAATTTATTTTATTATCACTAATCTACAATTACATGTGCAACACTACGGTTATTAAACCACCCCTTCATCAGGTCCCCCCCACCAACCCCATTACAGTCACTGTCCATCAGCATAGTGAGATGCTATAGAATCACTACTTGTCTTCTCTGAGTTGTACTGCCCTCCCCGTGCCCCCCCAACATTACATCTGCTAATCGTAATGCCCCTTTTTCCCTCTTATCCCTCCCTTCCCGCCCATTTTCCCCAGTCCCTTTCCCTTTGGTAACTATTAGTCCGTTCTTGGGTTCTGTGAGTCTGCTGCTGTTTTGTTCCTTCAGTATTTTTTCTTTGTTCTTATACTCCACATATGAGTGAAATCATTTGATACTTGTCTTTTTCGGCTTGGCTTATTTCACTGAGCATAATACCCTCTAGCTCCATCCATGTTGTTGCAAATGGTAGGATTTGTTTTCTTCTTATGGCTGAATAATATTCCATTGTGTATATGTACCATATCTTCTTTATCCATTCATCTACTGATGGACACCTAGGTTGCTTCCATTTCTTGGCTATTGTAAATAGTGCTGCAATAAACATAAGGGTGCATCTGTCCTTTTCAAATTGGGCTGCTGCATTCTTAAGGTAAATTCCTAGGAGTGGGATTCCTGGGTCAAATGGTATTTCTATTTTGAGTTTTTTGAGGAACCTCCATACTGCTTTCCACAATGGTTGAACTAATTTGCATTCCCACCAGCAGTGTAGGAGGGTTCCCTTTTCTCCACATCCTCGCCAACATTTGTTGTTGTTTGTGTTTTGGATGTTGGCCATCCTCACTGGTGTGAGGTGATATCTCATTGTGGTTTTAATCTGCATTTCTCTGATGATTAGCGATGTGGAGCATCTTTTCATGTGCCTGTTGGCCATCTGAATTTCTTCTTTGGAGAAGTGTCTATTCATGTCTTCTGCCCATTTCTTAACTGGATTATTTGCTTTCTGTTTGTTAAGGTGCATGAGTTCTTTATATATTTTGGATGTCAACCCTTTATCAGATACGTTTTTTTATGAATATATTCTCCCATACTGTAGGATGTCTTTTTGTTCTACTGATGGTGTCCTTTGCTGTACAGAAGCTTTTCAGCTTGGTATAGTCCCACTTGTTCATTTTTGCTTTTGTTTCCCTTGTCCGGGGAGATATGTTCATGAAGAAGTTGCTCATGTTTATGTCCAACAGATTTTTGCTTATGTTTTTTTCTAAGAGTTTTATGGTTTCATGACTTACATTCAGGTCTTTGATCCACCTTGAGTTTACCTTTGTGTATGGGGCTAGACAGTAGTCCAGTTTCATTCTCTTACATGGAGCTGTCCAGTTTTTCTAACACCAGCTGCTGAAGAGGCTGTCATCTCCCCATTGTATATCCAAGGCTCCTTTATCAAATATTAATTGACTGTATATGTTTGGGTTAATGTTTGCATTTTCTATTCTGTTCCACTGGTCTGTGGGTCTGTTTCTGTGCCAATACCAAATTGTCTTGATTACTGTGGCTTTGTAGTAGAGCTTGAAGTCAGGGAGCGTAATTCCCCCTGTTTTATTCCTCCTTCTCAGGATTGCTTTGGCTATTCGGGGTCTTTTGTGGTTCCATATGAATTTTAGAATTATTTGTTTCAGTTCATTGAAGAAAGCTTTTGGTAGTTTGATAGGGATTGCATTGAATCTGTAGATTGCTTTAGGTAGTATAGCCATTTTGACAATATTTATTCTTCTTAGCCAAGAGCATGGGATGCATTTCCATTTGTTAGTGTCCTCTTTAATTTCTCTTAGGAGTGTCTTGTAGTTTTCAGAGTACAGGTCTTTCACTTCCTTCGTTAGGTTTATTCCTAGGTATTTTTTCTTTTTGATGCAATTGTGAATGGAATTGTTTTTCTGATTTCTCTTTCTGTTAGTTCATCGTTAGTGTATAGGAAAGCAACAGATTTCTGTGTGTTAATTTGTATCCTGCAACTTTGCTGAATTCAGATATTAGTTCTAGTAGTTTTGGAGTGGAGTCTTTAGGGTTTTTTATGTACACTATCATGTCATCTGCAAATAGTGACA
>JAVSCE010010067.1:0-180375 GCA_032199065.1 Smutsia gigantea
TCTAGGAATGAAAGAATATTAAGAGAACTGTGTGACCAATCCAACGGAACAATATTCGCATTATAGGAGTACCAGAGGAAGAAGAGAGAGAAAAAGGGATAGAAAGTGTCTTTGAAGAAATAATTGCTGAAACTTTCCCTCGCTGGGGAAGGAAGTAGTCTCGCAGTCCACCGAAGCTCATAGATCTCCCAACACAAGGGACCCAAGGAAGACAACACCAAGACACATAATAATTAAGATGGCAAAGATCAAAGATAAAGGCAGGGTATTAAAGGCAGCTAGAGAGAGAAAAAAGATCACCTACAAAGGAAAACCCATCAGACTATCATCAGACTTCTCAACAGAAACCTTACAGGTGAGAAGAGAATGGCATGATATATTTAACGTACTGAAACAGAAGGGCCTCGAACCAAGAATATTGTATCCAGCACGACTATCCTTTAAATATGATGGAGGGATTAAACAATTTCCAGACAAACAAAAGTTGAGAGAGTTTGCCTCTCATAAACCACCACTACAGGATATCTTAAATGGACTGCTCTAGATGGAAGCACTCCTAAGGCTAAAAAGATGTCACCAGAGAAAATAAAATCATAGCAAAGAAAGCAGACCATCCAAATACTAACTAAAGGCAAAGAATAAAACACCTATTATAGAAAGAATGGAGGAGGAGGAATAAGAAGGAGAGAAATAAAGAAACATCAGACTGTGTTTACAATAACTTAACAAGAAAGTTAAGTTAGATTGTTAGATAGTAAAGAAGCAACCCTTGAACCCTTGGTAACCACGAATCTAAAGCCAGCAATGGCAATAAGTACATACTATCAATAATCACCCTAAATGTAAATGGACTGAATGCACCAATCAAAAGACACAGAGTAACAGAATGGATAAAAAAGCAAGACCCATCTATATGCTGCCTACAAGAAACTCACCTCAAATCCAAAGATATACACAGACTAAAAGTGAAGGGATGGAAAAAGATATTTCATGCAAACAACAAAGAGAAAAAAGCAGGTGTTGCAGTACTTGTATCAGACAAAATAGACTTCAAAACGAAGAAAGTAGCAAAAGATAAAGAAGGACATTACATAATGATAAAGGGGTCAGTCCAACAAGAAGATATAACCATTATAAATATATATGCACCCAACACAGGAGCGCCAGCATATGTGAGACAAATACTAACAGAATTAAAGGAGGAAATAGACAGCAATGCATTCATCTTAGGAGACTTCAACACACCACTCACTCCAGAGGACAGATCAACCAGACAGAAAATAAGTAAAGACACAGAGGCACTGAACAACACACTAGAACAGATGGACCTAACAGACATCTACAGAATTCTACACCCAAAAGCAACAGGATACACATTCTTCTCAAGTGCACATGGAACATTTTCCAGAATAGACCACATACTAGGCCACAAAAAGAACCTCAGTAATTTCAAAACATTGAAATCCTACCAACCAACTTCTCAGATCACCAAGGTATAAAACTAGAAATAAATTTTAGAAAGAAATCAAAGAGGCTCACAAATACATGGAGACTTAACAACACTCTCCTAATTAATCAATAGGTTAACGACCAAATCAAAACAGAAATCAAAGACTATATGGAGACTAATGACAACAACAACACAAAGCCACAACTTCTGTGGGACGCAGCAAAGGCAGTTCTAAGAGGAAAGCATATTGCAATCCAGGCCTATTGAAAGAAGGAAGAACATTCCCAAATGAATAGTCTAAAGACACAATTACTGAAATTGGAAAAAGAAGAACAAATGAGGCCCAAAGTCACCAGAAGGAGGGACATAATAAAGATTAGAGAAGAAATAAATAAAAATGAGAAGAATAAAACAATAGAAAAAATCAATAAAACCAAGAGCTGGTTCTTTGAAAAAATAAACAAAATAGATAAACCCCTAGCCAGACTCATTAAGAGGAAAAGAGAATTTACACACATAAACACAATCAGAAATGAGAAAGGAAAAATCACGACGGACCCCACAGAAATACAAAGAATCATAAGAGAATATTATGAGACTCTATATGCTAACAAGCTGGAAAATATAGAAGAAATGGACAACTTCTTAGAAAAATACAACCTTCCAAGACTGACCAAGCAAGAAACAGAAAACTAAACAGACCAATCAAACCAAGACAAACGAATTGGTAATCAAAACTACCCAAGAACAGAAACCCTGGGCCTGATGGACCACCTGAATTTACCAGACATATAGAGAAGCACCAATTCCCTTTAAAGTTTTCCAAAGTAGAAGAGGGAATACTCCAAACTCATTCTATGAAGCCAGCATCACTCTAATACCAAAACCGGGCAAAGACCTCACCAAAAAAGAAAATTACAGACCAATATCCCTGATGAACGTAGATGCAAAAATACTCAACAAAATATTAGCAAACCGAATTCAAAAATACATCAAGAGGATCATACACCATGATCAAGTAGGATTCATCCCAGGGATGCAAGGATGGTACAACATCTGAAAATCCATCAACATCATCCACCAGATCAACAAAAAGAAGAACAAAAACCACATGATCATCTCCATAGATGCTGAAAAAGCATTTGACAAAATTCAGCATCCATTCCTGATTAAAACTCTCAACAAAATGGGTATAGATGGCAAGAACCTCAACATCATAAAGGCTGTATATGACAAACCCACAGCTAACATCATACTTAACGGCGAGACGCTGAAAGCTTTTCATCTAAGATCGGGAACAAGACAGGGATGCCCTCTCTCTCCATTGTTATTCAACATAGTACTGGAGGTCCTAGCCACAGCAATCAGACAAAACAAAGACATACAAGGCATCCAGATTGGTAAAGAAGAAGTCAAATTGTCATTATTTGCAGATGACATGAAAAAAAAAAAAAAAAACCCTAAAGACTCCATTCCAAAACTACTAGAACTAATATCTGAATTCAGCAAAGTTGCAGGATACAAAATTAACACACAGAAATCTGTTGCTTTCCTATACACTAATGATGAACTAACAGAAAGAGAAATCAGAAAACAATTCCATTCACAATTGCATCAAAAAGAATAAAATACCTAGGAATAAACCTAACAAAGGAAGTGAAAGACCTGTACTCTGAAAACTACAAGACACTCCTAAGAGAAAAATTAAAGAGGACACTAACAAATGGAAATGCATCCCATGCTGTTGGCTAGGAAGAATCAATATTGTCAAAATGGCTATACTACCTAAAGCAATCCACGTATTCAGCGCAATCCCTATCAAAATACCAACAGCTTTCTTCAATGAACTGGAACAGACAATTCTGAACTTCATATGGAACCACAAAAGACCCCGAATAGCCAAATCAATCCTGAGAAGGAGGAATAAAACGGGGAATTATGCTCCTGACTTCTAGCTCTACTACAAAGCCACTGTAATCAAGACAATTTGGTATTGGCACAAAACAGACCCACAGACCAGTGGAACAGAATAGAAAACCCAAACATTAACCCAAACATATACAGTCAATTAATATTTGATAAAAGTGCCTTGGATATACAATGGGGAGATGACAGCCTCTTCAGCAGCTGGTGTTGGAAAAACTGGACAGCTACATGTAGGAGAATGAAACTGGACTACTGTCTAGCCCCATACACAAAGGTAAACTCAAGGTGGATCAAAGACCTGAATGTAAGTCATGAAACCATAAAACTCTTAGAAAAAAACATAGGCAAAAATCTCTTGGACATAAACATGAGCGACTTCTTCATGAACATATCTCCCCGGGCAAGGGAAACAAAAGCACAAATGAACAAGTGGGACTATATCAAGCTGAAAAGCTTCTGTACAGCAAAGGACACCATCAGTAGAACAAAAAGACATCCTACAGTATGGGAGAATATATTCATAAAAACGTATCTGATAAAGGGTTGACATCCAAAATATATAAAGAACTCATGCACCTTAACAAACAGAAAGCAAATAATCCAATTAAGAAATGGGCAGAGGACATGAATAGACACTTCTCCAAAGAAGAAATTCAGATGGCCAACACGCACATGAAAAGATGCTCCACATCGCTAATCATCAGAGAAATGCAGATTAAAACCACAATGAGATATCACCTCACACCAGTGAGGATGGCCAACATCAAAACACAAACAACAACAAATGTTGGCGAGGATGTGGAGAAAAGGGAACCCTCCTACACTGCTGGTGGGAACTGCAAATTAGTTCAACCATTGTGGAAAGCAGTATGGAGGTTCCTCAAAAAACTCAAAATACAAATACCATTTGACCCAGGAATTCCACTCCTAGGAATTTACCGTAAGAATGCAGCATCCCAATTTGAAAAGGACAGATGCACCCCTATGTTTTTTGCAGCACTATTTACAGTAGCCAAGAAATGGAAGCAACCTAAGTGTCCATCAGTAGATGAATGGATAAAGAAGAGGTGGTACATATACACAATGGAATATTATTCAGCCATAAGAAGAAAACAAATCCTACCATTTGCAACAACATGGATGGAGCTAGAGGGTATTATGCTCAGTGAAATAAGCCAAGCCGAAAAAGACAAGTATCAAATGATTTCACTCATATGTGGAGTATAAGAACAAAGAAAAAATACTGAAGGAACAAAACAGCAGCAGACTCACAGAACCCAAGAACGGACTAATAGTTACCAAAGGGAAAGGGACTCGGGAAAATGGGCGGGAAGGGAGGGATAAGAGGGAAAAAGGGGCATTACGATTAAGCAGATGTAATGTTGGGGGGGCACGGGGAGGGCAGTACAACTCAGAGAAGACAAGTAGTGATTCTATAGCATCTCACTACGCTGATGGACAGTGACTGTAATGGGGTTGGTGGGGGATACCTGATGAAGGGGTAGTTTAATTATCGTAATATTGCACATGTAATTGTAAATTAATAATAAAATAAATTATATTAAAACAAAATCTAGAATAGAGAAAAAAACCCCAAGCAGAATAATACTGAACATGAATATAAATTAAGTTTTAGGTATTAGTGAATAAACTTATAGCTTACCTTGTTCCAAAAAGGGTTTAATGAAGTGAAATGCTATAAGGAAGCATACATTAGGAAGACTGAAGTAAAATAGAACACCAGGAATGTAAATAAATAAAAAACATGGGAAACAGAGTTCTAAATACTTTCGCTGGGTAGGCCACACAACTCAGTCACCATCACTGATGCCTCTTTTTCACTCCTACCTCATATCCAATCTCTAATTCATTAACAAGATTCATTAGCTCTATCTCCAAATTATATACCAGATCTCCCCATTTCTCTTTATCGCCGTTAATACCAAGTTAGTGAATGCGATATCAGTTCAACATCAAAGGCCACTTAAGTTGTCTGTCAGCATCCATTGTTCACTAGAGTACTATACTAGACATCCAGGCAATAAAAGGAAGCAAAATATAGTTACAAGGAGGCGATGTAGAGTTGTGATTAAAGTGGATTTGGAGCCAGATGGAGTTCTTTGACTCTCAAGTTGTGTGACTTGGGGAGAATTACTTAATTATGTGAAATACTATGATCTGTGGCTTTCTTTCCTCTGTAAATTGGGCTAATAAAACACTCAACTGGAGTTGTGTTGGTGATTTAATGAGTAAAGGAATATATATAAAACCCTTAGAATGCTGCCTGATATCTATCATTATGGTCATCTATTTCATATATATAGCAAAAAGTGAATTAAAAAATTTTAACATGATTTCTAATAAAAAGATTTAAAACTGAAATTAAATGAAACTTTTGTACCATATAAATAATTTAACCATGCTTCATACCAGCATTCAATATTATAAATAATTAAGGAACATTAAGGGTACTTTCTTTAGACTCAGAAATAAAGGTGATAACTTTCATATTATTACAATATTCTAGACATTTTTGTCAATTAAACAAGTCAAATAATTAAGACTACATGTTAGAAAGGAATTGAGAGTATTTTGGATATAGTATGACTCTACCTAAAAAAGACCCAAGCAAAAACAATTTTTTTGGAACTGACATCTTCTCCAGTGACTGGAGATTTAAGTAATTAAATTAATTAATTAAGATATCATTGATATACAGTCTTATGAAGGTTTCAGATGAGCAACATTGTGGTTACTACATTCACCCATATTATCAAGCTCCCCTCACACCCCATTGCACTAACTGTCCATCAGCGTAGTAAGACTCCACAGAGTCACTAGTCTTCTCTGTGCTATACTGCCTTCCCAGTGATCCACCTATACTATATGTGTTAATCATAATACCTTCTAATCCCATTCTCCCTCCCTCCTGACCCACTCTTTCCCATCTTTCCCTTTGGTAACTGCTAGTCTCTTCTTGGATTCTGTGAGTCTGCTGCTGTTTTGTTCCTTCAGTTTTTCTTTGTTGTTACACTCCACAAAGTGAATGAAATCATTCGGTACTTGTCTTTCTCCACCTGGTTTGTTTCACTGAGAATAATACCATCCAGCTCTATTCATGTTGTTGCAAATGGGCGGATTTGCTTCTTTCTTATGGCCGAATAGTATTCCATTGTGTATACGTACCACCTCTTCTTTATCCATTCATCTACTGATGGACACTTAGGTTGCTTCCATATCTTGGCTATTGTAAAAAGTGCTGCGATAAACATAGGGGTGCATATGTCTTTTTGAATCTTAGAAGTTGTATTCTTTGGGTAAATTCCAAGGAGTGGGATTCCCTGGTCAAATGGTATTTCTATTTTTAGTTTCTTGAGGAACCTCCATATTGCTTTCCACAATGGTTGAACTAGCTTACATTCCCACTAGCAGTGTAGGAGGATTCCCCTTTCTCTGCATGCTGGCCAGCATTTGTTGTTTTTAGTCTTTTGGATGCTGGCCATCCTTACTGGTGTGAGGTGATATCTCATTGTGGTTTTAATTTGCATTTCCCTGATGATTAGTGATGTGGAGCATCTTTTCATGTGTCTGTTGGCCATCTGAATTTCTTCTTTGGAGAACTGTCTCTTCATGTCCTCTGCCCATTTTTTAATTGGGTTATTTGCTCTTTGGGTGTTGAGGTGTGTGAGTTCTTTATGTATTTTGGATTTTAACCCCTTGTTGGGTATGTCATTTATAAATATATTCTCCTATACTGTAGGATGCCTTTTTGTTCTCCTGATGGTGTCCTTTGCCGTACAGAAACTTTTTAGTTTGATGGAGTCCCATGAGTTCATTTTTGCTTTTGTTTCCCTTGTTTGAGGAGATGCATTCAGGAAGAATTTACTCATGCTTATATTCAGGAGATTTTTGCCTATGTTGTCTTCTAAGAATTGTATGGTTTCATGACTTACATTCAGGTCTTAGATCCATTTCAAGTTTACTTTTGTGTATGGGGTTAAACAATAATCCAGTTTCATTCTTTTACATGTAGCTGTCCAGTTTTGCCAACACTAGCTGTTGAAGAGACTGTCATTTCCCCTTTGTATGTCCATGACTCCTTTATTGTATATTAATTTACTATATATGGTTGGGTTTACATCAGGTCTCTCTAGTCTGTTCCATTGGTCTATGGCTCTGTTCTTGTGTCAGTACCAAACGGTCTTGATTACTTTGGCTTTGTAGTAGAGCTTGAAGTTTGGGAGCATAATCCCCCAGCTTTATTCGTCCTTTTCAAAATTGCTTTGGCTATTCTGGATCTTTTGTGGTTTCTATGAATTTTAGGATGATTTTCTGTAGTTTGCTGAAGAATGCTCTTTGTATTTTGATAGGGATTGCATTGAATTTATAAATTGCTTTAGGCAGGATAGCCATTTTGACAATATTAATTGTTCCTATCCATGAGCACGGGATGTGTTTACATTTTTTTGTATCTTCTTTAATTTCTCTCATGAGTGTCTTGTAGTTTTCATGGTATAGGTCTTTCACTTCCTTGGTTAGGTTTATTCCTAGGTATTTTATTCTTTTTGATGCAGTTGTGAATGAAATTGTTTTCCTGATTTCTCTTTCTGTTAGTTCATTGTTGGTGTATAGGAAGGCAATAGATTTCTGTGTATTAATTTTGTATCCTCCAACTTTGCTGAATTCAGGTATTAGATCTAGTAGTTTTGGACTGGATTCTTAAGGGTTTTTTTTATGAACAATATCATGTCATCTGCAAAAAGGGACAGTTTGACTTCTTCCTTACCAATCTGGATGCCTTTTTTTTCTTTGTGTTGTCTGACTGCCGTGGCTAGGACCTCTAGAACTATGTTGAATAAAAGTTGGGAGAATAGGCATCTTTGTCTTGGTCCCGATCTGAAAGGAACAGGTTTCATCTTTTCGCTGCTAAGTATAATGTTGGCTGTGTGTTTGTCATATATGGCCAGTATTATGTTGAGGTATTTGCCCTCTATACCCATTTTGTTGAGAGTTTTCATCATGAATGGATGTTGAATTTTGTCGAATGCTTTTTCAGCATCTATGGAGATGATCATGTGGTTTTTGTCCTTCATTTTGTTATTTTAGTGGATGATGTTAATGGATTTTCGAATGTTGTACCATCGTTGCATCCCTGGAATGAATCCCACTTGATCATGATAGATGATCTTTTTGATGTATTGTTGAAATCGGTTTATTAATATTTTGTTGAGTATTTTTGCATCTATGTTCATCACGGATATTGGTCTCTAATTTTTTTTTTGCCGTGTCTTTGCTTGGTTTTGGTATTAGAGTGGTGTTGGCCTCATAGAATGAGTTTAGGAGTATTGCCTTGTCTTCTACGTTTTGGAAAACTTTAAGGGAAATGGGTATTAGGTCTTCACTTAATGTTTGATAAAATTCAGCAGTGAAACCATCTGGTCTAGGAATTTTGTTCTTAGGTAGTTTTTTGAATACCAATTCAATTTATTTGCTGGCAATTGGTCTGTTTAGGTTTTCTGTTTCTTCCTGGGTAAGCCTTGGAAGGTTGTATTTTTCTAGAAGGTTGTCCATTTTTTCTAGGTTGTCCAGTTTTTTAGCATATAATTTTTCATAGTATTCTCTTATAATTGTATTTCTGTGGTGTGCGTAGTGATTTTTCCTTCTCATTTCTGGTTCTGTTTATGTGTGTAGACTTTTTCTTAATAAGTCTGGCTAGGGGTTTATCTATTTTGTTTATTTTCTTGAAGAACCATCTTGTGCTTTCGTTGATTCTTTCTATTGTTTTATTCTTGTCTATTTCATTTATTTCTGCTCTAATTTTTATTATGTCCCTCCTTCTATTGACCTTGGGCCTCAGTTCTTGCTTCTCTAGTTTCGTTATTTGTGCGTTTAGACTGTTCATATGGGATTGTTCTTCATTCCTGAAGTAGGCCTGCATTGCAATAAACTTCCCTCTTAGCATGGCCTTCTGTGCTTCCCACAGATTTTGCGGTGTTGAATTATTGTTGTCATTTGTCTCCATATATTGCTTGATCTCTGTTTTTATTTGGTCATTGATCCATTGATTATTTAGGAGCATTTTATTAAGCCTCTGTGTGTTTGTGGGCTTTTTCATTTTCTCTGTGTAATTTATTTCTAGTTTCATACCTTTGTGATCTGAGAAGCTGCTTGGTACAGTTTCAATATTTTTGATTTTACTGAGGCTCTTTTTGTGGCCTAGTATATTTTCTATTCTTGAAAATATTCCAGGTGCACTTGAGAAGAATGTGTGTCCTGTTGCGTTTGTATGAAGTGTTCTCTAGATGTCTGTTAGGTCCATCTGTTCTAATACTTTGTTCAGTGCCTCTGTCTCTTATTTTCTGTCTGCTTCATCTGTTATTTTTAGTGAGTGATGTGTTGAAGTCTCCTAAAATGAATGCATTGTGTTGAATTTCCCCCTTTAATTCTGTTAGTGTTTGTTTCACATATGTAGGTGATCCTGTGTTGGGTGCATAGATGTTTATAATATTTATATCCTCTTTTTGGAATGACCCCTTCATCATTATGTAATGTCCTTCTTTGTCTCTTGTTACTTTCTTTGTTTTGAATTCTAATTTGTCTGATGTAAGTACTGCTACTCCTGCTTTTTTCTTCCTATTAGTTGTGTGAAATATCTTTTTTCATTCCTTTACTTTCAGTCTGTGTATGTCTTTGGTTTGAAGTGAGTCTCTTGTAAGCAGCATATTGATTGGCCTTGTTTTTTTTATCCATTCAGTGTCTCAGTGTCTTTTGATAGGTGCATTCAGGCCATTTATATTTTGGGTGATTATCGATAGGTATTTACCTATTTCCATTGCTGGCTTTAGATTCGTTGGTACCAGAGGTTCAAGGGTAATTCCCTTACTATCTAACAGTCTTATTTAACTCACTTCATATACTATTACAAACAGAACCTAAAAGTTCTTTTTTTCCTCCTTTTTCTTCCTCCTCCATTCTTTATATGTTAGAAACCATATTCTGTACTCTTTGTGTGTCTCTTGATTGACTTTGGAGGTAGGCGATTTCATTTGGCATTTGCTTAGTAATTAATTGTTCTACTTTGCTGTGATTTTATTTTCCCTCGTGACATCTATTTAGCCTTTGGAATACTTCCATCTAGAGGAGTCCCTCCCGATGCTCTGTAGAGATGGTTTGTGAGAGCTAAATTCTCTCAGCTTTTACTTATCTGAAAATTGTTTAATCCCTCCTTCAAATTTAAATGATAACCTTGCCAGGCAGAGTATTCTTGGTTTGAGGCCCTTCTGCTTCATTGCGTTAAATATATCATGCCACTCCCTTCTGGCCTGTAAGGTTTCTTTTGGGAAATCTGATGATAGGCTGATGGTTTTCCTTTTTATGTGATCTATTTTCTGTCTCTAACTCTTTTTTAAAGTCTGTCTTTGTCCTTGATCTTCGCCATTTTAATTAGTGTATGTCTTGGTGTTGTCTTCCTTGGGTCCCTGGTGTTGGGAGATCTGTGCACCTCCATGGCTTTAGAGACTATCTGCTTCTCCAGACTGGGGAACTTTTTTAGCAATTACCTCCTCAATAACACTTTCTATCCCTTTTTTTCTCTCTTCTTCTTCTGGTTCCCCTATAATGCAGATATTGTTCTGTTTGGATTGGTCACACAGTTCTCTCAATATTCTTTCATTCTTAGAGATTCTTTTTCTCTGTGTGCCTCTGCTTCTTTGTATTCCTCAGTTCCAATTTCTACCCCAATTACCGTCTCTTCTACTACATCTAATCTGGTTTAAAATCCCTCCATTGTATGTTTCTTTTCACATATGGAATTTCTTAATGATTGAATCTCTGTCTTAAATTTGTCCCTGAGTTATTGAATATTTTCCTGTACCTCAATGAACATGTTTATGATTTTTATTTTAAATTCTCTTTCAGGAAGCTTGGTGAGTTCAGTTTCATTTCGCTCCTTTTATGGGGTTTGTGACGTCTTGGTGTGAACCAGGTTTGTTTGACATTTCATAATTCTATGTGGTGCCCTCTAGCGCTCAGAAACTCTAGTCTCAGTCCCTACAGTGAGGTTGGGGTTCGTAGGGGAGCCATGGTGGTGCCTGAGGAGAGGAAAGAGCTGTTTCCTGATTCCCGGCTGCAATGCCTGTCTCTAGTGTCAGAGCCAGCGGGCCGATCACACAGGTGTAAGCCTCTGTGCTTCGTGTCTATAGCTGTTGTAGGTGGGGCCTCCTTCTGGTTTGCCTGACACCTGTGCAGTGACTGCCGGTTTGTGAGCTGGTCCTGTCAAGCCAAGGGAAGGCTTGTCAGGTTGCATGTCACAGTGGGGTCCTCAGAGCTGAGTAGCCAGCCAGTGGTATGGAGTGCCTGAAGCTCCTCAAAGTTCCCATTCTACTGGGCAGAGCACACCCAGACAACATTGTCCCCCTATCCCTTCTCCTGTGCAGCAAGCTCCATGCAAACCCGTGCCTTCAGTAGCCCTCTCGCTGCTACGGAGCCTGTCAGATAGCCCGCCTTTCCTTAGTCCCAGAGTGGCCGTGTGTGCATCCTGTTCTCTACAAACAGCTGGAATCTATTTCTCAAGCTCTTCGCCTGTCCCAGCCCCCCATCCTCCAGAGCACCATACAGTTTAGGTTTCTTCTCGCAAAGCAGACCTCCAGTGCTGGGTGTTCAGCAGTTCTAGACTTCCACCTCCTCCCTGCACTGTTTCTCTTTCTCCCGCCAGTGACCTGGGGTGGGAGAAGGGCTCGGGTCCCGCTGGATCAAGTCTTTCTTACGTTACGGTTTCATGTGATCTGCTCTGTTCATGAAGTCTGTATGCAGTCTGGTGCAGCTTTCTTTCCTGTTACTATTTTAGGGTTGGTTGTATTAACTATATTTCTCACTATCTGTGGTTTTGGGAGCAGTTCTCTATCTCACCTTTCACGCCGCCATCTTGAATCTTGTTGAAATCCATCCCTGAGATATTGAGTATTTTTCTGTAGCTCTGTGAGTATGTTTATAATTTTTGTTTTGAAATATTTATCAAGAAGATCAGTGATTTCAGTTTCACTTAGTCCTTTTTTTGGTGTTTGATGTTTTTTTGTCTGTACAGGATTCTTTTTCCATTTCATATTTGTAATGATTGCTGTGAAATAGTAACTTTGTGTTTGTGGCACCCTCCAGTGTCTGGAAGCTCTATTCTCTGTATTTGGTCAGCCCCTGGAGTGATGGCCTGATTCCCAGGTGAGTGGTGCCAGTGCCTAATAGGAGGAAAAGCCCTTTCCTGCTTCCCAGCTGCAGTGCTTGCCTCTACTGCTTGGGTCTATGGGCCCAGCACATATGGAGGAGCCTCTGCACTATGCCCTTGTAACTACTGTAGGCCTGGATGCCATCTGGCTGGCCTGGTGCAATGGTGGGTGAAGCAGGCTTGTGAATCGGTGTCCACCTGGAGGACAGAGCAGCAGGCTGTATATCAAGAGTGGAGGGCTTTGGAGCTTTGTTGGCAGTCAGAGGGATGGAGCCCTTGATGTCTCCTGTAAGTTCTCAACCTGCTGGGATGAGTGTGCCAGGACAATTTTGTCCACCTGTCCTTTCTTTGGAGCAGCCAGTTCTGTGTAATCTTTGCCTCTAAGGAGCCCTCTCGCTATTGGGAAGTCTTTCAAAGTGCCTGCCTTTCTTTTGCTCCAGAGCAGCCGATTGCAGATACCTGTTCTCCACAAGCGGCTGGAATTGCAGTGTCTCCAAGTATTCTGCCTGTCTTTGTTTTCCTACCCCATTATTCTCCAGAGTACCATGTAATGTGGGTTCATGCTTGTGGAGCAGATCTCCAGGGGTGGGTGTTTAGGAGTCCTCGGCTTCTACTCCCTCTTTGCTCTGTTTCTCTTCTTACCACTGATGATCTGGGGTGCGGGGAGGGCTTGGGTCCCGCTGGATTGCGGATTTGCTACTTTACCCTCTTCTGTGATGTCTTCTCTTTTCTCCAGAAGTAGGCTGTTTGTTGCAGTCCTCTTTCAGTTTCTCTTTCAGGATTAGTTGTATTTTCTTCATTTTCATGTTATATGTGGTTTTGGGAGGAGGTTTCTACCTCACTTCTCATGCCAGCACCTTTTTCTGCCTCTGTCCCAATCAAAATTTTTATTTTGGATTAATTTAAAAGAATCCTGTTTAAAGTGTTAAAAATGAAAAAAGTAATCTGTTTCACAACAGGAATAGCAACAACAAAAAATTGGGAGTAAGCTTAGTGAGAGATGTATCTGATTATAAATAATACTATAAACCTCTTCAGTACAAAAAAGAATTTTGAGTAAGAACTACCCAATAATCAGTAAATATTTCTCAGTTTTTTTCTCATAGAGAATAAATTATTTGCCCAATTTGCTTATTTGATCACTTATCTGGCTGTTAAGTGGTAGACTTGTCATTCAAACACCTGCATCTATGTTTCCAATGTAACTATGCTGTCTCTCATACTTGGAAGCCTGTGAAGTTGAGCTGTGAGCCTGTTCTAAGTGGCCAACTTATATATCATCCAATACATTATAGTAGGTCCCCTTATCCACAGAGAATATGTTCCAAGACTCAATGCCTGAAGCTGAAAATATTACTGAACACTATGTGTATACACACACTCAGACACACACACATACATACACACTATGATTTTTTGTATACAGACAGGCCTGTGATAAAGTTTAATGTAAAATTAGGCATAGTACGAGATTAACAACAAAAATAAAGAACAATTATAACAGTATATTGTAATAAAAGTTATGTGAATGTGGTCTCAAACTCTTTTACTGTACTCGCCCTTCTTTTGTAAAATGCCTCTGGGATGAGGTGAAGTGAGGTGAATGATGTAGGCATATGATTAACCTTCTGATGAAACGTCAAAACATCAAACGTCTGGAGCTCGGTTAACCACAGGTAACTGAAACCTTGGAAAACGAAACCTTGGTTAATTATGGGAAATGATTGTATTAATTTGGCTGTTGATGACAAAATGGTAAACAACAATGGCTTAAACAAGATAGAAGTCTTTTTTTTTTCTTTTTCCCATAAAGGAAATCAGGAGTTAAATGGACCACAACTAGATTGCAGTTCCAGGATATCATAGATTTAGGCTGCTGCTTTTTCTTTTACCATTCTCAGTATGTGGGCTTCGAGATAGATGCTTAAGCTGTAGCCATTAGTTTGGCATTTTTTTTTCAGCAGTAAGACAGAGGTATAAAGAAGGCTACTCATTTTGAACTTCATATTTTCACATGAAAAATGTAATATTTGTTTTAGGAAACCAGAATTCTATCTAAAATTCAGTGCTTCCATTACAAAGGATGGATAATGGGGAGGGGAGAGAAAGCCTACTAGCAACCACAGAGTGACCTTAAATTTATATTCAGTCTTTAGTGCTTTTTTGGTTACAGTAATGTAACTGAATTATAGTAAAGTAAGATTTAAAAAATTATATAAATATAAAACTTATTTACTTTTTGGGGGTCATTTTAGCCATTAGAAAGTCTTTCCTTTCATATTTTCTGATATATATATATATATATCAGAAAATATGAACAAAGGAACGATATATATATATATATATCGTTCCTTTGTTCATTTTGAATGTATTAGCTGCCTTTTTCTAAAGGAATAAAAGACAAAAGTTGTGGGTTTTAATACAGTCTTTAAACTCTTAGGATTTGGTTACTATATTAGCATGAACAAATTTCATTTAAATACCTTTGTCTGGTCAGCTTTGTCCTGCTGTTTAGTTATTCTGTTTTAATTTCTTCAGAAATGAGTTGCAATCTTTTTGGTTCATTTTGTTAAAGATTCCATGAAAGTAGTCTTAGCTAAGATTTTAGTCAAGTTCAGCTATGTAACTGTCAAGTTCATTTATATGGAGAATCACCCATAAAGGAAATGGAAACTGACTTTTTTTTAACTTTGCTGAAGTATTTCCAGTTGGAGATCTTAACAGAGAAAGAACATTTTATTTATTATTCTTATTCTTATTTTTTACCTTAGGCAATGAGTTACTCATTTTTCCAAGCCTCAGTATTTTTAAAATCAAAATATTGTTCATATTCAGTATTTCTATTTGTGTTAAAAACACATAACATAAAGTTTACCATCTTAATCATTTAAAAATGTACAGTATAGTAGTGTTAACTATATCCACGTTGTTGTGCAAGAGATCGCTGGAACTTTTTCATCTTGCAAAATCGAAACTCTACAAATAACAACTCCTTTTTCATTTACCTTTAGCCCCCTAGCAAGTACGTTCTAGAGAAAATGCATTTTAAATGGTTCAATTTAGGAGAATGGGCCTCTTTAGTGAAGCAAGTTGTACCTGTAAACAAAATAGGCAATTTTTCTTCAATTGAATTTGTAATTATCATTTTTTAAAGGATAAAAAGATCTCCCCACTTCTCCCAGCTCTCATTATCTTCCACAACTGACATATAATTCATTTTCCTTTTAGCACTATTATTCAAGGACATGTTTAATGTTTCATCAGTATAGGCTAATATATAGAAGGTCTCATTCCTCACTAATTCCTATTTGCCTATTAATTCTCTCTGACAAAGGGGTCTGCTAGTTTTGAGTTGATACTGATTTAAACTTTAATGCTTCCTTCCCGTTCCTCCAGTTTCTGCTTGTTAAAAGGTCTTTTCAAATGTGATTTCCTTCAAGCAGTCTGTCCAGATGCCAGCTGAACATGTTACTTCCCAGGCTCCGTTTTACCTTCTATAGCAAACTTAAACTATTTTCCTTGTTAAATTATGATTTGTGTGCTTATCTTAACTTCTCTGCTCCCTTTTTGCAATCACATGTACTGACCTTAGGTATAGGGACTTATATGTAAATGGTATAGTAATTTCAGAAAATTCTTAAAATCTCTGGTTTAGTCTTTTATATAGTACATATAGAATAAATATTTGCCAAGTGGAATTGAAAGTATTTGGTTTTTATAATGAAAAGTTCATTTTATGGCATTTGAGAATGTTTTCTTTTTGTGACATATCAATGCCTGGTTTTTTGAGTGGAAAATTAAGTACAGATAGAGGAGTGAAAATAGAAGAAATGTGAGCATAGAAATTAACTAGACACCTATTTCTGTAAGAATCATTGTATATGCCATGTCCTAAGCCTACAATTTAGTTACAAAATAGTTTAGTAATTTTAAGAGCTGCCCCACAGTTGAATATGAATCTACCTGTCAAATGAGGCAAAAAAGTCGTAGTTTTCTCTTCTTAAAATAGTCTCACAAAGCTTCCCAAAAATGTGATTGTTTTTACTGAAGTATAATTTATGTATAATAATGCACACAGATCTTAAGGGTTCAGTTTAATGACTTTTGACAGTTGTATATTACACTGTAGAGCCACCATCCAAAACAAGATATAGGATATCTCTATCACCCAGATAGTTCATTATGGTGCCTTCTAGTTGCAAAAGTTTAAAAAATGAGTTTCTGATAGCACTAGAATTAGGAAGAAAATTACCAGAGAATACAATTAGTAGGTACATTAAGAACTATACTGCCGTTTATGATGAATTTTGTTTTAATATGCATTTTCAGTTGCTGGTTAGTAGTTCATCTAGTGTTATTGCTGAAAGTTACTGGATTTGAAATGTCAATATTGTATATCATTTCCTTTGATTATAAGCTTGCTTTTTACTCATTCTTTATTCCATTTTACTGAACTATGGGGTTAATAAAATTGTTCTTTCAAAAAGAATGCAAATGAAAATGGTATGCAAACCATTATTGACCTTTGTCAAAAATGACACTAACTATTAAATAATTAGAAATATTTAGTATTTGAAGGCCTATTATTATTACTTTTCTTTGAATTTAACAGGTGAACAAAAATTCAAGTGGTAGAGTCAGAGAAACTAGGTGAAAAATCATTTTCAAACCATATCTATTAGGTGTGTATGATTCTGTTTTTCTTTTTAGAGGAAAAGAAGGTTGTAACTTATAATTACTGGAGACTTTGGGATATTTGGGGATTTTCATTATCTTTGCTATCCTGTTTTCCATTACTATAGAAAATTCAAAGTTGCATTTTTATGACTGTAACTAAAGACCAGATGTAACAGTGACTTTTTAGTTGTGAGCACCTGTTTCCATGAACTTTCTGTGACTCCTTGGTTAGCACATTCTGTGGTGGAGAGTCCAAGTTTGGGCCACCACTGCCTCTCTGACTTCTGGTGTGAGGTGTATCATCCCCTTGGCTTTGGTTATTGCCAGCCACCTGTATCAGTCAGTCTGTTTCCCTTATGCACAGGAAAAGGATGAAGAATTAAGAGTGGGGAAAAAACTGTCTTTTAGTTCTCAGGAGTTGATATGAGAATGAGATGATGTATATAAACACTTAATATAGGGATTAACACATACAAAGCTCTCAGAATTGCTGGGTTTTATCATGTTTTCATTATCATTACCAATATTTGATTAATGACCAATTTTAATTCAATTGCTGCTGACTGGAAAGAAAAGTTTTAATGAAACAATGTGAGGAAGCTTAATGATTTTAACTTTAGAGGAAATTAATGTTCCTTTAAACAGTGATTTAATTACACCTGCAAGGTTCTGTCAGCAGAGGATGCTAGAAGCTCTATTCCAAAACCCAGTGAATTTGTTCCTTATTTCCAAACTGCTAATGTGTGCAGGTCTTCATTCTTTAAGATGGGCACTAGGGGGCAATAGAGGCATTTTGGCCTTTGGCAGAAATCCATTTTTTTTTCAATTGTCTGCTGTCTACAGTGAAAGGAAAAAAAAAAGAATCCTTAATGTCTTTTGCAAATTGGAACAAGTGTGGTGTAGGTTGATATTAATGCTGGAGTAATTACTTTTTTTTTGAAAAATAATGCACAAGAGATTACATTATTTTGTGATTTAACAATATTATAACAGAAATTTACCTGTAGGTTTTTTTTTTTTAATCTTCAGGCTTTTTAGATCAGGAATGTATTCCTGAATAGGATTAGCCTTAATGGTAGGAATATTAAGTATAACTTCTTCATAATTTAAGATTTAAGTCTGTTAGGTCAAATAAGAAGGTTTATTTCTCTGATCACCAGGGTAATCCAAACTTAAAACACGTATCAGATCTTGTCACTTCCCTGGTCTGTTATCACTTTCCCTACATTAAACCCTCCATTTCTCCCTTTCACATTGTTCAGAAATCCAAGTTCCTTGCCTTGACCTCTAAGGCTGTATATGACTTGGCCTCCTCAGTTTTCTTAGAGTTCATCTTTGTCCACTCTCCATCTTGCTCACTCTTCTCTACCCACATTGAGCTTTCTTCTTTTCTTTTGACAACTGTGCTTGTTCCCTCAGAAAGCCTTTCTATTTATTCACTCCTCTACATGGAATAACACTCAGAGCTTCACATGACTCCCTTATTTCATTTAGATCTTTGTTGAAGAGATAACCTCTCTGAATACCTTCAATTAAGTACCCACACTCTACTCCACTGCTTTATGGTATTTATTATCTGACATTTTTGCTTGTTACTGTCTTTCTCCTCAAAATAATGGATGTTCCATGAAAGCAGTTATATTGTCTCATTTACTGCTATTTCCCCAGTGGCCTGACTGGCACCTGGCACATAAGCAGATGCACAAAGAATATTTGTTGACTCAGTGGCCATCGTTGGTTGTGGTCATAGCTACTCTCTTCCCTGTAAACATCACTGAATCAAAGCTGCCTTCTGATCCAGTCCGAGTTATCCTTTAGAAACTTAAGAGTCAATCCTTCACCCCCACATTTCTATCATAGTCCTGCTGCACTCCCCTGTAAAAGGTTGCAAGCTTCCTTTGCCACGTGGGCTTTTGTATCTTCTCAGGTGTCTGTCTGGAACAGTCCACGGTATAGGTTCTTTCTGCCTCTGAGCAGTGGGTTTTATTTTGTTCAACAAATAATTTGTGTAAGTGCAATGTGAATGACACTGCTAGTATGGACCATGTTCTTTATTCACAGTAATTAGTATATAGTGGGGAAGATGGACTAGTTTATGCAGTTAATACAAAACGTAATTTGAGTGCAACAAGAAAGGCAGGAAAGTACTTTTATATAACTGTTTGATTCTAGTCTCCTCAGTGACAAGTTGTTTTTACATATAAGTACTCAGCATTTAACTCTGATAAACTGTCAGTATAATGTATATGTAGTGAATTGAATATCTTGGGATATGTAAAATTTCATTAAGTTTATGAAAGTGATGTTTACTATGTCCTTCATGCCACCCAAACCCATTGTCAAATGAGGATCTAGTTGAGTTAGATCAGTTCTTAACTGAAAAAGAGAAAATTGACGATGATAAATGATTAAATATCATAGGACTAAGAGTCTTTGAGAAAATGGAATGAAGTCCTTGAGTATTTTTTACAAACACAGGTCTCTTAATAATCCTGACAAAGTCAGTCCTATAAAGTTTGTGATGCCATGTTACATGCTGTCATAAATTTTAGTCGGAAAAATTACTCCGTAATTTCCATAAAATAATACCTGATTCATTCTTTGTGGGCTCCAAGATTAAGTGTATTCTGACATTTGATGCAGTTATAACTTAAATTTTATTAAACATTAAATAAACTTGTATCTACAAAGTTAATTTTCACTTTAAGATACGTTAATCAAACTTAAAAATGTGCCCCCTCACCCCCATGAAAATTTGGGTCTCCTTTTCAATTGACTGCTTTACTTGTAATCATGAAAACAAGTTGTTATATTTTTCTTTGTATTCTTTATCATTTCTTATAGCCATATACTTGTATCTTCTGGATTAACAGAACCCTTGTTACTCTCTCCAAAAAAATCCCTTGGCACATCTACTTCTTTCTCAAACTCTTTTTTTTCCCTTTACACAAGGATATTTACTATCATCAGTATTTTCTGTGAAGTAATGACACCTCGCCACCGCCCTCCCACACCCCCCACACTCTCTGCTCATAACACAGCCATTTTTTTTGCTATATTTTTGATCTTCAGTTCAGATGGTTTAACTTTCACACTTCACAGTTACATTAATAGTATCATAATTAACCCTTCCAAAGGCCATCATTTGTTTTTTATCTATGTGGAATCCTTCTCTTTTTTATCCTCTGCTTTCATTTCTGTTTTCTTTCCAGTTCTTTATGTCTTTCTACATATGCCTCTATTTCATATGTCTTTATTTCCCAAGTTTCTCATTCATGTTTCATTTTACCTTAAAGCCCTTTTTTTATTAAGGTATCATTAATATACAATCACATGAGCAACATTGTGGTTACTACATTTCCCCCCATTATCAAGTCCCTACCACGTACCCCATTACAGTCACTGTCCATCAGCATAGTAAGATGCTCTAGAGTCACTACTTGTCTTCTCTATGCTATACTGCCTACCCTGTGCCCCCCTACATTATCTGTGCTAATCATAATGCCCCTTAATACTCTTATCCCTCCATTCCCACCCACCGTCCCCAACCCCTTTCCCTTTGGTAACTGCTAGTCCATTCTTGGATTCTTTGTGTCTGCTGCTTTCCTGTTCCTCCAGTTTTTGCTTTGTTGTTATACTCCACAGATGAGTGAAATCATTTGGTACTTGTCTTTCTCTGCCTGGCTTATTTCACTGAGCGTAATACCCTCTAGCTCCATCCATGTTGTTGCAAATGGTAGGATTTATTTTCTTCTTACAGCTGAATAATATTCCATTGTATCTTTATACCACCTCTTCTTTATCCATCCATAGACACTTAGTTTGCTTCCATTTCCTGGCTTGTAAATAGTGCTGCAATAAACATAGGGGTGCATATGTCTTTTTGAATTTGTGTTCCTGTTTTCTTTGAGTAAATTCCTAGGAGTGGAATTCCTAGGTCAAATGGTATTTCTATTTGCAGTTTTTGAGGAACTTCCATATTTCTTTACACAACGGTTGAACTAATTTACATTCGCACCTGCAGTGTAGGAGGGTTCCCCTTTCTCCACATATCCTTGCCAGCATTTGTTGTTGCTTGTCTTTTTGATCTTGGCCATCCTTACTGGTGTGAGGTGATATCTCATTGTGGATTTAATTTGCATTTCTCTGATAATTAGTGATGTGGAGCATCTTTTCATGTGCCTGTTGGCCATCTGAATTTCTTCTTTGGAGAAGTGTCTTTTCAGATCCTCTGCCCATTTTTTAATCGGGTTATTTGCTTTGTGGGTGTTGAGGCACGTGAGCTCTTTATATATTTTAGATGTCAAACCTTATTGGATATGTCATTTATGAATATATTCTCCCATACTGTCGGATGCCTTTTTGTTCTACTGATGGTGTCCTTTGTTGTACAGAAGCTTTTTAGTTTGGTATAGTCCCACGTGTTCATTTTTGCTTTTGTTTCTCTTGTCCAAGGAGATATGTTCATGAAAAAGTTGCTCATGTTTATATTCAAGAGAGTTTTATCTATGTTTTCTTCTAAGAGTTTTATGGTGGCATGACTTACATTCAGGTCTTTGGTCCATTTCCAGTTAACTTTTGTGTGTGGAGTTAGACAGTAATCCAACTTCATTCTCTTACATATAGCTGTTCAGTTTTGCCAACACCAGGTGTTGAAGAGGCTGTCATTTCCCCATTGTATGTCGATGGCTCCTTTATCATATATTAGCTGGCCATATATGTCTGGGTTTATATCTGGGCTTTCTATTCCATTGGTCTATGTTCTTGTGACAGTACCAAATTGTATTGATTACTGTGGCTTTGTAGTAGAGCTTGAAGTTGGGGAGCATGATCCCTCGCACTTTATTCTTCCTTCTCAGGATTACTTTGGCTATTTGGGATCTTTTGTGGTTCCATACGAATTTTAGAACTATTTGTTTCAGTTCACTGAAGACCGCTGTTGGTAGTTTGATAGGGATTGCATTGAATCTGTAGATTGCTTTAGGCAGGATGGCCATTTTGACAATATTAATTCTTCCTACCTAAGAGCATGGTCCGAATTTCCATTTATTAGTGTCCTCTTTAATTTCTCTCAAAAGTGTCTTGTAGTTTTCAGGGTATAGGTATTTCACTCTCTTGGTTAGGTTTATTCCTATATATTTTATTCTTTTTGATGCAATTGTGAATGGAATTGTTTTCCTGATTTCTCTTTCTGTTATTTCATCGTTAGTGTATAGGAATGCAACAGACTTCTGTGTATTAATTTTGTATCCTGCAACTTTGCTGAATTCAGGTATTAGATCTAGTAGTTTTGGAGTGGATTCTTTAGGGGTTTTTAGGTACAGTGTCATGTCATCTGCAAACAGTGACAGTTTTTCTTCCTTACCAATCTGGATGCCTTTTATTTCTTTGTGTTGTCTGATTACTGCTACTAGGACCTCCAGTACTATGTTGAATAAAAGTGAGGAGAGTGGACATCCTTGTCTTTTTCCCCATCTTAAGGGAAAAGCTCTCAGCTTTTCACTGTTAAGTTTGATGTTGGCTGTGGGTTTGACACATTTGGCCTTTATTATGTTGAGGTACAGGGCAACCTCTGTACCAATTTTGTTGCGAGTTTTTATCATGCATGAGTGTTGAATTTTGTCAAATGCTTTTTCAGTATCTATAGAGATGATCATGTGATTTTTGTCCTTTTTATTGGTATAGTGGATGATGTTGATGGATTTTCGAATGTTGTATCATCCTTGCATCCCTTGGATGAATCCCACTTGATCATGACGTATGATTCTCTTGATGTATTTTTGAATTTGATTTGCTAATATTTTGTCAAGTATTTTTGCATCTATGTTCATCAGGGATATTGGTCTGTAGTTTTTTTTGTTTTTGTGGTGTCTTTGCCTAGGTTTGGTATTAGAGTGATGCTGGCTTCTTAGAATGAGTTTGGAAGTATTCCCTCCTCTTCTACTTTTTGGAAAACTTTAAGGAGAATGGGTATTATGTCTTCTCTAAATGTCTGCTAAAATTCAGCAGTGAAGCCATCTGCTCCGGGGGTTTTGTTCTTAGGTAGTTTTTTGATTACCGATTCAATTTCATTGCTGGTAATTGGTGTGTTCAGATTTTCTGTTTTCTCCTTGGTCAGTCTTTGAAGGTTGTATTTTTCTAGAAAGTTGTCCATTTCTTCTATGTTATCCCATTTTTTAGTATATAATTTTTCATCGTATTCTCTAATAATTCTTTGTATTTCAGTGGTGTCTTTAGTGATTTTTCCTTTCTCATTTCTGATTCTGTTCATGTGTGTTCACTCTCTTTTTTTCTTGATAAGTCTGGCTACGGGTTTATTTTCTCAAATGACCAGCTTTTGGTTTCATTATTTTTTCCTATTTTTTTATTTTTCTCAGTTTTATTCATTTCTTCCTTCATATTTATTATATCCCTTGCTGTACTGACTTTGGATCTCGGTTGTTCTTCTTTTTCCAGTTTCAGTAATTGTGAATTTAGACTGTTCATTTGCGATTGTTCTTCCTTCTTTAAATAGGTCTGGGTTGCTATATACTTTCCTCTTAGTACGGCCTTGGCTGCATCCCACAATAGTTGGGGCATTGAGCTGTTGTTTTCATTTGTCTTCATATATTGTTTGATCTCTTTTAATTTGGTCATTGATCCATTGATTATTTAGGAACATGTTGTTAAGCCTCCTTGTGTTTGTTAGCTTTTTTGTTTTCTTTGTACAGTTTATTTCTCGTTTTATACCTTTGTGATCTGAGAAGTTGGTTGGTACAATTTCAATATTTTTGAATTTACTGAGGTTCTTTTTGTGCCTTGGTATGTGTTGTATTCTGTAAAATGTTCCATGTGCACTTGAGAAGAATGTGTATCCTGCTGCTTTTGGATGGTGTGTTCTATAGATGTCTGTTAGGTGCATCTGTTCTAATGTGTTGTTGAGTGCCTCCGTCCCCTTCCTTGTTTTCTGTCTGGTTGATTTGTCCTTTGGAGTGAGTGGAGTGTTGAAATCTCTTAAAATGAATGCATTGCATTCTATTTGCCCCTTTAATTCATTTTTTAACTTTTTAAATTAAGGTATTATTGATATACACTCTTATGAACATTTCACCTGAAAAAAACAATGTGGTTACTACATTTTGCATATTATCAAGTCCCCACTCATACCACAATGCAGTCACTGTCCATCAGTGTAGTAAGATGACACAGATTCACTATTTGCCTTCTGTGTGATACAGTGTGTTCCCCGTGATCATCCACACCATGTGTACTACACATAATACCCCACAATCCCCTTCTCCCACCCTCCCCACCCACTCTCCCACACCCCTCCCTTTTGGTAGTCACTAGTTCCTTCTTGGAGTGTCTGTGTCTGCTACTATTTTGTTCCTTCAGTTTTGCTTTGTTGTTATACTCCACAAATGAGGGAAATCATTTGGCACTTGTCTTTCTCCACCTAGCTTATTTCACTGTATATATCCTCCAGCTCCATCCATGTTGTTGCAAATGGCAGGATTTGTTTCCTTCTTATGGCTGAATAGTATTCCATTGTGTATATGTACCACCTCTTCTTTATCCATTCATCTACTGTTGGACACTTAGGTTGCTTCCATGTCTTGGCTATTGTAAAAAGTGTTGCAGTAAACATAGGGGTGCATATGTCTTTTTGAATCTGAGAAGTTGTATTCTTTGGGTAAATTCCGAGGAGTGGGATTCCTGGGTCAAATGGTATTTGTATTTTTAGTTTTTTGAGGAACCTCCATATTGTTTTCCACAATGGTTGAACTAGCTTACATTCCCACCAGCAGTGTAGGAGGGTTCCCCTTTCTCCACATCCTCGCCAGCATTTGTTATTCTTAGTCTTTTGGATGCTGGCCATCCTTACTGGTGTGAGGTGATATCTCATTGTGGTTTTAATTTGCATTTCCCTGATGATTAGTGATATGGAGCATCTTTTCATGTGTCTGTTGGCCATCTGAATTTCTTCTTTGGAGAACTGTCTCTTCATATCCTCTGCCCATTTTTTAATTGGGTTATTTGTTCTTTGGGTGTAGAGGCATGTAAGTTCTTTATGTATTTTGGATGTTAGCCCCCTGTTGGATATGTCACTTACAAATATATTCTCCAATCCTGTAGGATGCCTTTTTGTTGTGTTGATGGTGTCCTTTGCCGTACAGAAACTTTTTAATTTGATGTAGTCCCATGAGTTCATTTTTGCTTTTGTTTCCCTTGCTTGAGGAGATGCGTTCAGGAAGAAGTCACTCATGTTTATATTCAGGAGGTTTTTGCCTATGTTGTCTTCTGAGAGTTTTGTGATTTCATGACTTACATTCAGGTGCTTCATCCGTTTCATGTTTACTTTTGTGTATGAGGTTAAACAATTATCCAGTTTCATTCTCTTGTATGTAACTGTCCAGTTTTGCCAACACCAGCTGTTGAAGAGGCTGTCATTTCCTCATTGTATGTCCATGGCTCCTTTATCATATATTAATTGCCCATATATAGTTGGGTTTGTATCAGGGCTCTCGCTCTCTAGTCTTTTCCACTGGTCTTTGGGAGTGTTCTTGTGCCAGTACCATATTGTCTTGAGTACTGTGGCTTTGTCATAAAGCTTGAAGTTGGGGAGCATAATCCTCCCAGCTTTATTCTTCCTTCTCAGGATTGCTTTGGCTATTCGGGGTCTTTTGTGATTGCATATGAATTTTAGAATGAATTTCTCTAGTTCGTTGAAAAATGCTGTTGGTATTTTGATAGGAATTGTATTGAATATGTAGATTGCTTTAGGCAGGATGGCCATTTTGACAATATTAATTCTTCCTGTCCATGAGCACAGGATATGTTTCCATTTATTGGTATCTTTTTTAATTTCTCTCATGAGTGTCTTGTAGTTTTCAGAGTATAGGTCTTTCACTTCCTTGGTTAGGTTTATTCCTAGGAATTTTATTCCTTTTGGTGCAACTTTAAATCGAATTGTTTTCCTGATTTCTCTCTCTGCCAGGTCATTGTTAGTGTATAGGAATGCCACAGATTTCTGCAAATTAATTTTGAATCCCACAACTTTGCTGAATTCAGATATTAGATCTAGTAGTTTTGGAGTCGATTCTTTAGGGTTTTTTACGTACAATATTATGTCATCTGCCAACAGGGACAGTTTAACTTCTTCCCTGCCAATCTGGATGCCTTTTATTTCTTTGTGTTGTCTGATTGCCATGGCTAGGATCTCCGGTACTATGTTGAATAGAAGAGGGAAGAGTGGGCGTCCTTGTCTTGTTCCCAATCTTAAAGGAAAAGCTTTCAGCCTCTTGCTATTAAGTATAATGTTGGCTGTGGGTTTGCCATAGATGACCTTTATTATGTTGAGATCCTTGCCCTCTATACCCATTTCGTTGAGAGTTTTTATCATGAATGGATGTTGAATTTTGTCAAATGCTTTTTCGGCATCTATGGAGATGATCATGAGGTTTTTGTCCTTCTTTTTGTTGATGTGTGGATGATGTTGATGGATTTTCAAATGTTGACCCATCCTTGCGTCCCTGGAATAAATCCTACTTGATCATGATGGATGATCTTTTTGATGTATTTTTGAATTCGGTTTCCTAATATTTTGTTGAGTATTTTTGCGTCTATGTTCATCAGAGATATTGGTCTGTAGTTTTCTTTTTTTTGTGGTGTCTTTGCCTGGTTTTGGTATTAGAGTGATGCTGGCCTCATAGAATGAGTTTGGAAGTATTCCCTCTTCTTCTACTCCTTGTTAAACCTTAAGGAGGATGGGTATTAGGTCCTCACTAAATGTTTGATAAAATTCTGTGGTGAAGCCATCTGGGCCAGGCGTTTTGTTCTTAGGTAGGTTTTTGAGTACCAGTTCAATTTTGTTGTTAGTAATTGGTCTGTTGAGATTTTCTGTTTCTTTCTGGGTCAGCTTTGGAAGGTTGTATTTCTCTAGAAAGTTGTCCATTTCTTCTAAGTTATCCAGTTTGTTAGCATATAATTTTTCATAGTATTCTCTAATAGTTCTTTGTGTTTCTGTTGTGTCCATAGTGATTTTTCCTTTCTCATTTCTGATTCTGTGAGTAGACTCTCTTTTTTTCTTGATAAGTCTCGCTAGGGGTATATCTATTTTGTTTATTTCTTCAAAGAACCAGCTCTTGCTTTTGTTGATCCTTTCTATTGTTTTATTCTTCTCGATTTTATTTATTTATTCTCTAATCTTTATTATGTCCCTCCTTCTACTGACTTTGGGTCTTTTTGTTCTTCTTTTTCTAGTTTCGTTAACTGTGATTTTAGTCAGCTTATATGGGAATGTTCTTCTTTCCTGAGGTAGGCCTGTATTGCAATATACTTTCCTCTTAGCACGGCCTTTCCTGCATCCCACAGATTTTCTGGTGTTGAATTATTGTTGTCATTTGTCTCCATATATTCCTTGATCTCTGTTTTTATTTGGTCATTGATCCATTGATTATTTAGGAGCATGTTATTCAGCCTCCATGTGTTTGTGGGATTTTTCAGTTTCTTTGCATAATTCAATTCTAGTTTCATTCCTTTGTGGTCTGAGAAGCTGGTTGCTGCAATTTTAATATTTTTGAATTTACGAGGCTCATTTTGTGGCCTAGTATATGATCTATTTTCAAAATATTCCATGTGCACTTGAGAAGAATGTATATTCTGCTGCTTTTAGGTGTAGAGTTCTGTCGATATCTGTTAGGTCCATCTGTTCTAATGTGTTGTTCAGTGCCTCTATCTCCTTACTTATTTTCTGTCTGGTCGATCTGTGCCCCTTTAATTCTGTTAGTATTTGTTTCACATATGTAGGTGCTCCTGTGTTGGGTGTATAGATATTTGTAATGATTATATTGTTTGTTGGACTGACCCCTTCATCATTATGTCATGTCCTTTTTTGGGTCTTCTTACCTTCTTTGGTTTGATTTTATTTTGTCTGACACAAGTACTGCAACACCTGTCTTTTTCTCCCTATTGTTTGCATGATATATATTTTTCCATCCCTTTGCTTTGATTCTGTGTATGTCTTTGGTTTTGAAGTGTGTCTCTTGTAGGGAGCATATATATGGGTTTTGCTTTTCTATCCATTTTGTATTTCTATGTCTTTTGATTGGTGCATTCACACCATTTACATTTAGGGTGATTATTGGTAGATGTGTATATATTGCCATTGCAGGCTTTGTCTTCCTGGTTATCAGAGGTTCAAGAGCAGCTTCTTTACTATCTAGCAATCTACCTTAACTCACTTATTACCCTATTATAGACATAGTTTGATGATTCTTTTTTCTCTCCCTTCTTATTCTTCTTCCTCCACTCTTTATATGTTAGGTTCTATATTCTGTACTGTTTGTGTGTCTCTTGACTGACTTTGTGGGTAGAAGATTTAAATTTGCATTTGGTTAGTATTTAGTTCATCTACTTCCTTTGCTGTGGTTTTATTTTCTCTGTTGACAGCTATTTAGTCTTAGGCTCACTTCCATTTGGAGCAGTACTTTGAAATACACTGTAGCGATGGTTTGTGGAGGTAAATTCCTTTGCTTATCTGGGAATTGTTTAATCCGTCCTTCAAATTTAATTGATAATCTTGCTGGGCAGAGTATTTTTGGTTCAAGGCCCTTCTGTTTCATTGCATTGAATATATCATGCCACTTCCTTCTGGCCTGTAAGGTTTCTGCTGAGAAGTCTTATTATAGCGTGATGGGTTTTCCTTTGTAGGTGATCTTTTTTCTCTTTCTGGTAGCTTTTAATACACTGTCATTGTTCTTGATCATTGCCGTTTTAATTATTATACATCTTCTTTTTGCCCTCCTTGGATGCCTGTGTTGGGAGATCTGTGGACTTCCATTGCCTGAGGGACTTCTTCTTCAGGTATCTCTATAATGTGAATATTGTTCTGTTTGCATTGGTCACACAGTTCTCGTAGTATTCTGTCATCCTTAGAGATCCTTTTTTCTCTCTCTTCCTCAGCTTTTTTGTGTTACTGTTCTCTGATTTCTATTCCATTCACTGTCTCCTCTACCTTACCTAATCTGCTTTTAAGTCCCTCCATTGTTTGTTTCATTTCAGTTATCTCCCTCCTGAATTCATCCCTTAGCTCTTGAATATTTTTCTGTAGCTCTATTAGCATGCTTATGACTTTTATTTTGAATTATTTTTAAGGAAGATTGGTGATTTCAGTCTCACTGAGTCCTCTTTCTGGTGTTTGAGGAATTTTGGATTGAACAAGTTTCTTCTGCCCTTTCATTGTACTGGAGCGATGGGAGTGGTTGCCAGCAAGTGGCACGGGTGTCAGCTGGGAGGACAAAGTCCCTTCCTGCTTGCCAGTCGCCGTGCATGTTTCTGCTGTCTGTGCTGGTTAACAGTGTGCAGGGAGCGGCCTCTGGGTTAATCCTGTAACCTGCCATCGGTGGGGTGGCCTTTGTGATGGCCTAGGGTGATGATGGTGGTCACTGGTGAGTGGTGCTTTTTCCTCCGCAATAACAAAGCCTCTTTGTGGCTCCCTGTCTCAGCTTCTGTCTTCGCTGTTTGTACTAGTCAACCACGTGCCTGGAGCAACGTCTGGTCTGGTCTGGTTAGCCATGCCCAGGGAGAATCCTCTCTGTTAAGCTGTGTAGTTGCTGTAGGTTGGGGTGCTCTCCTGCTGGTCTGCAGCAGTGGCAGGGAGAGCTGGTTTGCACATTGGTGCCAGTGGGAGGAAGGAGTGGCAGGCTGCTTATTGCAGTGTGGGGCCTCGGGATTGTGTTGCCAACCAGGGGAATAGGGCACCTGAAGTTCCTGAAAGTTCCCAGCCTGCTGGGCTCTGTTTGTCAGGACAATTTTGTCCACCTGTTCCTTCTCCTAAACCCTTGCCCCTTTAGCAGCCCTTTCACTGTTCAGAGGTCCCTTAAAGCTCCTCCTTTTCTTCTGTCCTAGGGAAGCCTGTTGTGGGAACCTGTTTGCAGTCTTAGTCTCAGTCTTTGCTTTTCAGCCCCTCTAATCTCCACAGTACCACACAATGTGGGTCTGTGCTCCCAGGGTAGATTTCTAGGGCTTGGTATTTAGCAGTCCTGTGCTTCCACTCCCTCCCAGCTCTTATTCTTTTCCTCCCACAGGTGAGCTGGGATTGGGGGAGTGCTCAGGTCCCACCGGTTGTGGCTTTTTACCTTAACATTTTCCTTGAGATGTTGACTTCTCCCAGATGTAGACTGGCTGGTGTACTGTTACTTTTGGTCACTCTTTTGGGAATAGTTGTATTTATTGTATTTTCAAAATATATGTGGTTTTGGGATATTTCCACCACAATACTCATGCCGCCATATTTTCTGCACCTCTCCCCTCCCCATGTTTTAAAAGGAAAAATAAACACACTATGACAAGTATAAACCACAAAGATGTATTTTTTTCTCACAGGTTTTATGCTAATTTGCTTTTAAAAACAAACTTATTAGGCAATCTTTATATTAGTAAGAATGAGTATATTTTAAGCATCTACATTTATCAGACACTGTGCTAGTTACTGAAGATACAAATCAAATAAGAGATAATGCCTGTCCTCAAGGATCTTATAGACTAGTGGAGAGATGGCAAGTAACCAGTCTGTTTCTGTTCTTTAGCAAGAAATGCCCAAGAGAATTTAAAATAGGTGGTTGTAGTGCTGGTTTTTGACATTATGGAATGTATGATGAAGGATTAATAATATGTTCATTCCGTATTTTGTGGGATTAATAGGGTATATATTTGGCAGAGCTAGAATTGTAAAATGAATCCAAGAGAACCTATAGAGATGATTGGCCTCTGAGATGTCTAATTTTCACTGTCCCACGGACAGTTGTGAAGCATATGCATGCTTTTGCATGTATGGAAATCTGTATTTAATCAGATTTGAAATCCATTCTGCAGTTCAGGTTTTTCAAAAAGCTGTAGCAGAGGATAAGAATAAAGGTATCCTCAGATTCAGGAATACTTAAGGAAATTAATTATGCCTCAGTCTTCTTTAGTTTTCTGAAATAAATCCTCACCTAATTTGACTGATAACTTGACATCTTTTTTTATTGAAATATCATTGATGTATAGTCTTATATTGGTTTCAAGAATATAAAATAGTGGTTCAACAGTTACCCACATTATTAAATCCTCACCCCTACTAGTGTGGTTACTATCTGTCAACACAGGAAAATGTTACAGAATCATTGGCTATATTCTCTATTCTGTACTACCATCCCCATGGCCAACTTATTTTATGACTGAGAATTTTTGTTCACCTTTATCCCCCCTCAGCCTCTCCATCCACCCACCCTAAGCCCTTCCCCATGGTACCCACCAGTCACTTCTCAGTGTACCTTGACATCTTTTGTAGTTAAAATTAGTAGAGTCTGTGCATCTTTAGCTATATAGAAAAAGATTTCCTAGGCAGTAACTCGGTTTTTATAAAAACTGTATATGAACTCATCACAATACAAGTTGGTCATGGGGACACTAGTACAGCGTGGAGAATACAGTCAATGATTTTTTAACATCTTACTACATGAAGAGATAATAGAGGGGGTGAGGATTTAATAATATGGGTAGCTGTTGAACCACTGTGTTGTGTATTTGAAACCAACCTAAGGTTGTATATCAATGATACTCTTTTTTTAAATAGTTTATTTTGGTATCATTAATCTCCAATTACATGTGCAATATTATGGTAATGAAACTACCCTCCTTCATCAGGTCCCCACCACCAACCCCATTACAGTCACTGTCCATCAGCATAGTGAGATGCTATAGAGTCACTACTTGTCTTCTCTGAGTTGTACAGCCCTCCCCGTGCCCCTGGAACATTACATCTGCTAATCGTAATGCCCCTTTTTCCCCCTTGTCCCTCCCTTCCCGCACATCCTCCCCAGTCCCTTTCTCTTTGGTAACTATTAGTCCATTCTTGGGTTCTGTGAGCCTGCTGCTGTTTGGTTCCTTCAGTTTTTTTTCTTTGTTCTTATACTCCGCATATGAGTGAAATCATTTGATACTTGTCTTTTTCAGCTTGGCTTACTTCACTGAGCATAATGCCCTCTAGCTCCATCCATGTTGTTGCAAATGGTAGGATTTTTTTTCTTCTTATGGCTGAATAATATTCCATTGTGTATATGTACCACATCTTTATCCATTCATCTACTGATGGACACTTAGGTTGCTTCCATTTCTTGGCTATTGTAAATAGTGCTGCGATAAACATAGGGATGCATCTGTCTTTTTCAAACTGGGCTGCTGCATTCATAGGGTAAATTCCTAGGAGTGGAAATCCTGGGTCAAATGGTATTTCTATTTCGAGTTTTTTGAGGAACCTCCATACTGCTTTCCACAATGTTTGAACTAATTTGCATTCCCACAAGCAGTGTAGGAGGGTTCCCTTTTCTCCACATCATTGCCAACATTTGCTGTTGTTTGTGTTTTGGATGTTGGCTATCCTCACTGGTGTGAGGTGATATCTGATTGTGGTTTTAATCTGCATTACTCTGATGATTAGCGATGTGGAGCATCTTTTCATGTGCCTGTTGGTCATCTGAATTTCTTCTTTAGAGAAGTGTCTATTCATGTCCTCTGTCCATTTCTTAATTGGATTATTTGCTTTTTGTTTGTTGAGGTGTGTGAGTTCTTTATATATTTTGGATGTCAACCCCTTATTGGATATGTCATGTATGAATATATTCTCCCATACTGTAGGATGTCTTTTTGTTCTACTGATGGTGGCCTTTGCTGTACAGAAGCTTTTCAGCTTGATATAGTCCCACTTGTTCATTTTTGCTTTTGTTTCCCTTGCGCAGGGAGATATGTTCATGAAGAAGTCGCTCATGTTTATGTCCAAGAGATTTTTGCCTATGTTTTTTTCTAAGAGTTTCATGGATTCATGACTTACATTCATGTCTTTGATCCACCTTGAGTTTACCTTTGTGTATGGGGCTAGACAGTAGTCCAGTTTCATTCTCTTACATGTAGCTGTCCAGTTTTTCCAACACCAGCTGCTGAAGAGGCTGTCATCTCCCCATTGTATATCCAAGGCACTTTTATCAAATATTAATTGACTGTATATGTTTGGGTTAATGTTTGGGTTTTCTATTCTGTTCCACTGGTCTGTGGGTCTGTTTTGTGCCAATACCAAATTGTCTTGATTACAGTGGCTTTGTAGTAGAGCTAGAAGTCAGGAGCATAATTCCCCCTGTTTTATTCCTCCTTCTCAGGATTGATTTGGCTATTCGGGGTCTTTTGTGGTTCCATATGGATTTTAGAATTATTTGTTCCAGTTCACTGAAGAAAGCTGTTGGTATTTTGATAGGGATTGCGCTGAATACGTGGATTGCTTTAGGTAGTATAGCCATTTTGACAATATTTATTCTTCCTAGCCAAGAGGATGGGATCAATTTCCATTTGTTAGTGTCCTCCTTAATTTCTCTTAGGAGTGTCTTGTAGTTTTCAGAGTACAGGTCTTTTACTTCCCTTGTTAGGTTTATTCCTAGGTATTTTATTCTTTTCAATGCAATTGTGAATGGAATTGTTTTTCTGATTTCTCTCTCTGTTAGTTCATTGGTAGTGTGTAGGAAAGCAACAGATTTATGTGTGTTAATTTTGTATCCTGCAACTTTGCTGAATTCAGATATTAGTTCTAGTAGTTTTGGAGTGGAGTCTTTAGGGATTTTTAAGTACAATATCACGTCATCTGCAAGGAGTGACAATTTGACTTCTTTACCAATCTGGATGCCTTGTATGTCTTTGTTTTGTCTGATTGCCATGGCTAGGACCTCCAGTACTATGTTGAAAAACAGTGGAGAGAGTGGGCATCCCTGTCTTGTTCCCGATCTTACATGAAAAGCTTTCAGCTTTTCACTGCTAAGTATGATGTTAGCTGTGGGTTTGTCATATATAGCCTTTATGATGTTGAGGTACTTGCCCTCTATACCCATTTTGTTGAGAGTTTTAATCAGGAACGGATGCTGAATTTTGTCAAATGCTTTTTCAGCATCTATGGAGATGATCGTGTGGTTTTTGTTCTTCTTTTTGTTGATGTGGTGGATAATGTTGATGGATTTTTGAATGTTGTACCATCCTTGCATCCCTGGGATGAATCCCACTTGATCATTGTGTATGATCCTCTTGATGTGTTTTTGAATTCAGTTTGCTAATATTTTGTTGAGTATTTTTGCATCTATGTTCATCAGGGATATTGGTGTAATTTTCTTTTTTTGGTGAGGTCTTTGCCAGGTTTTGGGATTAGAGTGATGCTGGCTTCCTAGAATGAGTTTGGAAGTATTCCCTCCTCTTCTATTTTTTGAAAAACTTTAAGGAGAATGGGTGTTATTTCTTCTCTATATGTCTGGTAGAATTCAGAGGTGAATCCTTCTGGTCCGGGGGTTTTGTTCTTGGGTAATTTTTTGATTACCGCTTCAATTTCGTTGCTGGTTATTGGTCTGTTTAGTTTTTCTGTTTCTTGGTTGGTCAGTCTTGGAAGGTTGTATTCTTCTAAGAAGTTGTCCATTTCTTCTAGGTTTTCCAGTTTGTTAGCATATAGATTCTCATAATATTCTCTTATAATTCTTTGTATATCTGTCGGGTCTGTCGTTATTTTCCTTTCTCATTTCTCAATCTGTTTATGTGTGTAGATTCTCTTTTTCTCTTAATAAGTCTTCCTAGCAGTTTATCTGTTTTGTTTATTTTTTCAGAGAACCAGCTCTTGGTTTCATTGTTTTATTCTCAATTTTTATTTATTTCTTCTCTGATCTTTATTATGTCCCTCCTGTGGTGACTTCGGGCCTCATTTGTTCTTCTTTTTACAATTTCAGTAATTGTGTCTTTAGACTATTCATTTGGGAATGTTCTTCCTTCTTTTAATAGGCCTGGATTGTAATATACTTTTCTCTTAGAACTGCCTTTGCTGCGTCCCACAGAAGTTGTGGCTTTGTGTTGTTGTTGTCATTAGTCTCCATATATTCTTTGATTTGTGTTTTGATTTGTTCATTAACCCATTGATTAAGTAGGAGAATGTTGTTAAGTCTCCATGTATTTGTGAGCCTTTTTGATTTCTTTCTAAAATTTTTTTCTAGTTTTATACCTTTGTGATCGGGAAGTTGGATGGTAGAATTTCAATATTTTTGAATTTATTGAGGTTCTTTTTGTGGCCTAGTATGTGGTCCATTCTGGAAAATGTTCCATGTGCCCTTGAGAAGAATGTGTATCCTTCTGCTTTTGGGTGTAGAGTTCTGTAGGTGTCTGTTAGGTCCATCTGGTCATCTGTGTCATTTAGTGCCTCTGTGTCTTTACTTATTTTCTGTCTGGTTGATCTGTCCTTTGGAGTGAGTGGTGGGTTAAAGTCTCCTCAAAAGAATTTCCTTCTTTAATTCTGTTAGCATTTGTCTCACATATATCAGTGCTCCTGTGTTGGGTGTATATATATTTAAAATGGTTATATCCTCTTGTTGGACTGACCCCTTTATCATTATGTAATGTCCGTCTTTATCTCTTGCTACTTTTTTCATTTTGAAGTCTATTTTGTCTAATAGAAGTACTGCAACACCTGCTTTTTTCTTCTTGTTATTTGCATGAAACATCTTTTTCCATACCTTCACTTTTAGTCTGTTTGTATTTTTGGTTTTGAGGTGAGTCTCTTGTAAGCAGCATGTAGATTGGTCTCCTTTTTTATCCATTCTATTACTCTGTGTCTTTTGATTGGTGCATTCAGTCCATTTACATTTAGGGTGATTATCGATAGATATGTACTTATTGCCATTGCTGGTTTTAGATTCGTGGTTACCAAAGGTTCAAAGGTTGCTTCTTTACTATCTAACAGTCTAACTTAACTCTCTTGTTATGTTATTGTAAACACCGTTTGATGTTTCTTTATTTCTCTCCCTTCTTATCCTACCTCCTCCATCCTTTATATACTAGGTGTTTTATTTTTTGCCTTTAGTTAGTATTTGGATGGTCTTCTTTCTTTGCTAAGATTTTATTTTCTCTGGTGACATCTTTTTAGCCTTAGGAATGCTTCTCTCTAGAGCAGTTCCTTTAAGATGTCCTGTAGAGGTGGTTTATGAGAGGCAAACCTCTCAACTTTCACTTCTCTGGAAATTGTTTAATCCCTCCATCATATTTAAATGATAATCGTGCTGGATAAAATATTTTTGGTTCGAGGCCCGTCTGTTTCATTACGTTAAATATATCAGGCCATTCTCTCCTGGCCTGTAAGGTTTCTGTTGAGAAGTCTGATGATAATCTGATGGGTTTTCCTTTGTAGGTGATCTTTTTTCTCTCTCTAGCTGCCTTGAATACTCTGTCCTTATCTTTGATCTTTGCCATTTTAATTATTATGTGTCTTGGTGTTGTCTTCCTTAGGTCCCTTGTGTTGGGAGATCTGTGCGATTCCGTGGACTGCGAGATTATTTCTTTCCCCAACATGGGGAAGTTTTCAGCAATTATTTCTTCAAAGACACTTTCTATCCCTTTTTTCTCTCTCTTCTTCCTCTGGTACTCCTATAATGCGAATATTGTTCCGTTTGGGTTGGTCACACAGTTCTCTTAATATTCTTCCATTCCTAGACATCCTTTTATCTCTCTCTACCTCATCGTCTCTGTATTCCTGTTCTCTGATTTTTATTCCATTAACAGTCTCTTGCATCTCGTTCCAGTCTGCTGCTAAGCCCGATCGATCGCTTTTCTCAATTCTGTATTGTCTTTCCTCACTTTCCTCACTTCCTCCCTGAGCTCTTGCATATTTCTCTGTAGATCTATCTGTATGGTTATGACTTTTGTTCTGAATTCTTTTTCAGGAAGTTTGTGCATTTCCATCCTTTCAGGTTCTCTCTCTGGTGTTGTCTGGGTCTGGGTGAGTTTTGTTTGTACCATATTCCTCTGTCTTTTCATGGCGATAGAAGTGGTCACTGGTAGGTGCCACCTATGTCAGCTGGGCTCTTTAAGACTTTCAAAAAGGAAAAAAAAGAAAAAAAAATAGAAAAGAAAGAAGAGAGAAAAAAAGAAAGAAGGAAAAGAAAGAAAAGAAAAGAAAACAGAAAGAAAGAAAAAAAAAACGCCCACTGGGAGTAGAGTCTGTGATAGTGTAGGTGGCGCTGTTTCTCCACTGTTCCGCAGCCATGGCTGCACTGTTCCGCTGGGGCCTTTTTACCTCTGGCTGGGGCGGGAATGAATAGGATGCTGTTGATCTCTGTGGGAAGTCTGAGTGCAGCTGCTGTTTCTCAGTCGCCAGCCAAGGGACTCCCAGCCTGCTGGGCTGAGTGTGCTGGGATGATCGTGGGCCATTGTCTTGTTAAGACCGCTAACAAAAGAGCGTGCACTTTTCTTTAGTCCTGGGACCCGGCTGCGAGGACTCGATGCGTTCCCTAGCTCAGATCCTGCACCCTCTGTCTCTCCAGTCTCTGATACACCGCACGATATGTGTCATTGCTCCCGGCGCAGCTAACAAGGGTTAGTTATTTCGCAGGCCTGTACTTCCACTCCCTCCTGGCTCTGAATCCTCTCCTCCTGCTGGTGCGCTCATGTGGGGGAGTGCTCGGGTCCCGCCGGGTCGGAGCTCCGTATCTTACCCGTCTCACAGGGTGCCGAGTCCTCTCAGGTGTAGCTGCAGGTGTATGCTCTCCTGTATCTTCTGGTCTCTTTATTAGGAATAGTTGTATTTGTTGTATTTTCCTAAATACGTAAGATTTGGGGAGGAGATTTCCGCCACCCTGCTCATGCTGCCGTCCTCCCGGAAGTTCTGAGATTTCAAGTTTGTGAACTAGCAAATATTCATAAAATTTTAGTGTCAGGGCATATGTTCATGGTAGCTTTTGAAAAGAAGTGTGTTATTTGGTATAAGTCCTGTTGGCCTATTACTTGTCATTGTTGTATGATAAATAAACATAGAAAATTGTCATCTTTATGTTTATTGATAATTTTATGAAGTTAAAAAAATACAGTTTCTGATAAAAATATAAGAACAAGCTATCCTTTTTGAGTTTCTCAAACCTCACTCAAGTATAAAAAGTTATTTAACAATGTACTGTTACGTCATATTACAGAGAAATAATCTCCAAGAATGAAGCTTGCAGTAGGTCATAAACTGTTCGAAGGCAGTTTAGAAACGGTTTGGGAATACTTCTAATTGAAGGATTGGAACCAGCTGTAAGAATTAGCTAGGAAATTGTTTTTCCTTTCTGCAGTATTTTAGACATGTAACTTTACATGTAACTTGGAGGAAGATTTTGAACAGTTGATAAATTATTTATTTTGAAGCTTACCTAAAGTTTGGTAGAACACTGAGAAGTGTCCAGGCTCCAATTAATATTATGCATATTTTTAACTTTTTGTTTTGCTCATGTGGGTTATATCTATTGAAAGTTTTTTTTTAGTTTTGATAAAATATACATAACAAAATATACAGTCTTAGCCATTTTTACATTCATAGTTCAGTAATGTTACATCATTGTGTACCCAGTCTCCAGAACTTTTTCATCTTACAAAACAGAAATAACTATACCCATTAAACAACTTTTTTTTTCCCTCTCCCCCAACCCCAGCAACCACTATTCTACTTTCTGTCTATGAATTTGACTACCCTTTACCTCATATAAGTGGAATCAGATACTGTTTATCTTTATGTGAGTGGCTTATTTTATTTATTATAATGTCCCCCAGGTTCATCCATTGTTGTAGCATTCGTCAGAATTTATTTCCTTTTTAAGATTAAATAATATTCCATTGGATGTATGTCCCACATTTTATTCATTCATTCATTCATTGATGGAAATTTGGGTTTCTTCCACCTTTTGAGTCTTGTAAATAATGCTGCTATTGAACATGGGTGTTCAAACATCTCTTTGAGACCCTGCTTTCAATTCTTTTGAATATATAATCAGAAGTGAAATTGAATCATAAATTTTTAAGGAATTACCATACCATTTTTCATAGTACCTGCCCCATAGCCCTCAAGTGATACGTAAGGGTTCCAATTTTTGTATATCCTCACCAACACTTCTCTTGCTGCTGCTTCTTTTTTAATAGCCATCCTAGTGGTGTGAAATGGTATCTCATTATGGTATTGCTTTACGTTTTCCTAATGATTAATGATGTTGAATAATGTTTCATATGCTTGTTGGTCATCTGTATATCTTCTTTGGGGAAATATACATTCAAGTTCTTTTGCCAATTTTTGAATCAGGCTAGGTTATTTTGGTTACTGTTGACTTGTTGGTTTTTTCTTTAAATATTCTGGGTATTAGCCCCTTATCAGATACATGATTTGCAGATATTTTTCCATTCTATAGGCTGCCTTTTTGCTGTGTTGATTGTGTCTTTTAATGCACTTGGTGGTTTTTTAAAAACTGAAATCTTATCAAATTACCTGGCTCAGAGCTTAAATTTCAGATTCTTGGCATTGTATACAACCTGGCTCCTAGCTAACTCTCTGGGTTAAAATGTTTTTTATACATACATACACACAACATACACCTTCCCCTTTTTTCTGTCCAGCAGTTTAAACTCTACCTAGGCAAAAATATTTGCAGTTTAGAAAGTGTCAGAATTCATCTTATTCTCTCCTCGATGCTGTCCAGATTCACATAGGAACCTCTATTATTTATGGTTTATGGGACTGAGAGTTCCTTGTGAGCAGAGTCTTTGTTATCGGTCTTTTTATCTTTAACTATAGTTCCTGGTATGTGGTATGTAATTAAATTCTCAGTAAATGTTTACATGAACATGTGATTAGTGAGTGAATGGATAAATGAATTAATGTTAAGTCATAGGATTATTGTCGAATCTCCACAGTTACACTGGACTAGACTCTAATTTTGATTGCCTGTTGTGTTGCACTGGGAGCTATTTCCCAAATGGTTTCTGGGAGAATGTAGCAATCATTTTCAAGCTCCTGGTTGGGAATCCCCATTCTCTCCCACCAACTCCTAGCCAGTCTATGGCAGACCTTTGTTACTGGGTAGACTTTTTATTATGGCTTTTTGTACCATGCATGTACAACTTTTTAAATGTATGATAACTTTATCCCAAAAAGATTATTTCTTATTTGCAAGTCTTCTGAAATCATGGTGTGGATGAACATTAGATGGAATTGCTCATGTTACTCTAGATATGTTTGCTATAATTGTTATTGGGGCTACACCAAAGAGCCTGAAAAATAATCCTTTGGTTAGCATTTGAAACCAAACCAAACAAAAGATGGTGTCTTTTCCCCTCTTTCACTAAGACTGTAGTCCTTGTTATGAATTCTGGTATACTGACTTCATTGAAGTCTTGTAGATTATAATGTCCCCTGACAGGAAAATCTTGAAAATATTTTACATTTAGAACAAATTTCACACTAAGCCATATTTCAAAAAGTCATTAGTAGAAGTTCTAGAAAAAGAACAGTCACCATTAAGTGACAGGCTACCAAAAGATGGATTGCTGCTATTTTGGATGATTTAGTTGTGCCAATTATACAGGCCTTTTATGAGTTATGTCCTACATGATTTCCAGTAAAACTTTGATTTTAAGTGTAAACAACATTTAAACATTTAATTCATTCCTAATGTAAATACTAAGTTCTGTGTTTTTGTAAGTTTTTTCTTTAAATGTCAGAAATTGTCTATATATAGGCACATTCTGCATTGAATTCAATGAAATAATTTTTATCTCTCCTTTTGGTGACAGTGTTTCTGTTTCTTGAGTCAGGAAAAAGTAATTAGTTATGAAATGAGACAGACTATATTAGACTCTTCTCTAAGTGAAACATTTGAACTATTCCTCTGTTTCTTGAAAGAGTACTTAGCACTCATACATGAGTTTTTATTGCTTATAAATACTGTCAAGTGCAAAGGGAGCAGTGGCCTCCTTAATTTAATATTCGGATAGTCCAGAATTCATTTGTTCAACTTTTAAATTATTTTGGAATTTGTGTTGAAATTAATGTTTATGAAATAGGTTATGTGCAGCACTTTCCAAAACATAGTGAACCATACTGAAACATCTTTGTCTTGAAAAAACTGCAAACAGTCCAGCAGTTCCTTAGGTTACTGTGAGGTGAGTGTTCCTGTTCAGTGCCTTCTTGGTTTCTAACCTCCTTCTTCACTGATCTGTGGTGGTAAGGGACTACAATAACCTCTCAGATGCAGAGAGTCTAAAACAGAATTGCCTTTATGTCTCCATAATCACAATTAAATCTACTTTTAGTCTGGGATATAATTATTTAGTTTTCAGAGGTTTCCACTTCTTGAAAATCTTCAGTTATCCCTGACTCTCACTCACCAGGCTGACCTGATGGATAGCATCTACTCTTTATGAACATAAATATTAATGCTTGAAGGTAATTTAAAAAATTGATCTTATGTTGTATACAAGGTGTACATTGGGCCATTAATTCCAAAAAAATTTGTGTATGTCTGCCATACACTAACTGTTTTGTTGACTGGAGATCCAGAGATGAGAAGTGTCTGTTTTGCAGTTTGGTTAGGGGGACTGGTGGGGAGGGAGTTGGGTCAAAAATTACAGTTCATTGTGATAAGTTCTCTTATAGAGATAAGAAGAGATTGTCATGGGAGAGCATAGAAGGGTCATTTAACTCAGCGCTTGAAGTGTAGAGAAATGCTTCCAGGAGCAGGTTATATCTGAAATGAATCTTGAAGAGTGAGTAGGAATTAGCCAGATAAAGAGGAACAGAAGCCTGGAAATGGACTTAAGATGGTATGACCAGAGAGATTGGAGGTAAGTCTTAAAGTAAATGGTGGCTGTCATTTATTGAGCACCTACTTTATGCCAAAATTTGTATTAGGAGGTTTAACCACTTACCTCAAAGTAACCTAAAGGGCAGGTTCTATTATCCTGTTTGCAAATAAGGAAACTGAGAATCATAACTCTCTTGAGATTATGGCCAGGGTTAATGAGTGACAGAGCTTGATTTAAAAACCCTAGCTTTTCTGGCTTTTTGTCTAGGCTGTTTCCTCCCAGGAAAGGACAGTTCCCAGATGGAGGAAATAGTTCAAAAGTTACTGTGCTGTTGGAAGGCCAGGTGTACAGATTAAGTGCAGAAAAGTATCCAGGGGTGTTTGTAGGGACTTTGTTTATTCATTCAAGAAGTAATTACTGAGAGTCTCTTGAGTTCCATGACAGGTGCCTAAGTGGTAGAGATAGAGGATGAGAGAAAGTAGAGATACTTGGTGAAGACTGTAGAGTGAAGAAGTTTGATTGCAAAGAAGATAGTGATACAGCATTAAATGTAGGGAAATCTGTGTTTGTGTGTGTGAGATATGGGAGGTACTTTTCATTTTTCATATGTTGAGGAGAAAGAGCCATAGCAAGGGAAAGGCTTAAGATAAAATAAAACTAGTAATTGATTGGTTCATCAAGGATCCTAAAGAATGCAGGGAGATGGGGACGTAAGTCTGTTAGATTGCACAGAATTAATTATGTAGATTGCTAATTGATCCTAACATGAATTTGTAATGGCCATAGAATATCAGTATGATTATCCTGCTCTTGGATAATGGAGACTTGACTAAACAATGAAACTTTTATTCAAATGATCCTTGGGACATCTAATGTCTGACTCAATGTCTATCTTCTCTGTCCCTCAATTGTTATGTCCATACTACACCCTATCATTTGTTACACTGAATTCGAGCTATTGATCTCCCCATGTTAGACCATATGCTTCTTGGAAGGAGGACTAGTAGAGGCTATGTCTAATGCCATCTAGCATCTGGTATTTCACTTTTATAAATGTATATTGAGTTGATGAATCAGTGAATAACTCAGTTCCTTATTTTACCATTTTTGAACAGTTCCTTTTTTTTAAACAATTTTTAAGGGTTAAGAGGTAAATATCTACCCTGTGCAGATTTTGTTGTCTATTGCAAGTTAAGCACATAGGTAGTTTAAGGTGTATCCAATTTCCAGTGAAAAGAGGAGTCTGAATATTTTGGATGCTGAGAGGACCTTATGATTTCATACAACCTAAAAATTTCTTGGCTTATCTTTTTAGAAATTTAAGATAAAATTATTATTTAAGATAAAATACATATCTCTATATATTAGATATATAGTAGTACAGCATGGAGAACATAGTCAGTGATTCTGTAACATCTTCTTATGTTGACAGATAGTAACTGCACTAGTGGGGGTGAGGATTTAATAATATGCGTAACTGTTGAACCACTGTGTTGTATACTTGAAACCAGTAAAAGATTGTTTATCAATGATAACTTCAATAAAAAAGATAAAATCATTATCAGCTCAGAATGATCAGTTGTAATCTAGAAATGCAGAAATACGATACCCTCATATTTTAATTAATTAATTAATTAATTTTATTTTGGTATCATTGGTGTACAATCACTTGAACATTATGGTTACTAGACATTTTTTATTTCCTGTTTTTTTAAATTTGGTGTTAAAGCCAGTGATGCAATTTTTAAAAATTATCTTTCCTATGAATATGGTATGTAGTTACTCCCAAATATGTATGTTACTCATTGATGTCATGGAATTTCTTTTTTCAGAATCCTGTCCAAAAGATCCCTGACTCACATGAAATAACGCTGAGGCATGGAACTAAAACAGTAAGTTTTTTATTTAAAAATTTGATTATTTCTCTCAATGACAGGGCTCTCATGGGAAAACGAATTAATTAGATACATTTGTATTATGGATAATTACACAATCTGCTGATAACACTATAAAAAAGCTATAGACATTAAGGAAAATAGATTACTTTCATGTTCAGTCAAAACAGCCATTGCATTTCATTTAAAATAGGAACATAGGAACACTTATCATCAGTGTTATTGTTGGCTTTAAAACCTCTATTTCTTTGATATAGGAACATTGCAAATGAAAGAAAGGAATGGAACTCAAATACAGTTTTCTTTTTTATGCTGTGGGAAAATTTATTACTCTAAGGTTTATTTCTATATCAGTAAAAGGCCTCAGTTCATTTTTAGATGAATGTTGAGATAAGACATGAACATAAAATAGTCACTGTTTTGCTCTAAGATTATATTAGATTTATAGATTCTATTTTTATATTGTTATATTTGTTTGTTATTTAAAGACTAATAATATAAAATTTTTCAGATACAGGATAAAGTTGTTTTATCTTGTTATTGTAAAACCATTAAAAACTGATAGTTGAATGAGTGAAACTGGCTTTTGAATGAATGAAGGAAAGAATAAAAAAATTATTTTTCTTTCTCTTTTCAGTGGAGCTGACTTTTTCTAGATATCTGACATGGAAAGACATAGGAAAATATATCCTACAATGAGGGGGAAAATATCAGTCAGGAGATAGGGACCCAGAAATGACAGCAATGATAGAATTAGTAAACAAGCAGTACCTAAGAAGCTTTCCTATCATTTAGTTGGATAAACAGTGACATTCTTCTCACTGAATTTGCTTTTGAAAATACCGTTTTCATAAAAGTATGTTAAAATATAGTGAGTTTATTGTTACTTGAAGTGAAGTGAATAAGAAATATTTTAAAATATCTTAGTTTTACTTTCAGCATGGTAAATATGGATACATATAACTCACATAAACAAATGCTTTTTGTGGTCCTCAACAGATTTGAAGAGGGTAAAGTGTCTTGAAACCAAAATATCTGAGAAATGCTGCTGTAAGAAATCATTTCCATCTGTATCTATTTTTTTTAAGTTTATTTTGGTATCATTAATCTACAATTACATGTGCAATATTATGGTGATAAAAATACCCCCTTCATTAGGTCCCCCCCACCAACCCCATTACAGTCACTGTCCATCAGCGTAGTGAGATGCTACAGAATCACTACTTGTCTTCTCTGAGTTGTACAGCCCTCCCTATGCCCCCCCAACATTACATCTGCTAATCGTACTGCCCCTTTTTCCCTCTTATCCCTCCCTTCCCACCCATCTTCCCCAGTCCCTTTCCCTTTGGTAACTGTTAGTCCGTTCTTGGGTTCTGTGCGTCTGCTGCTGTTTTGTTCCTTCAGTTTTTTTCTTTGTTTTTATACTCCACATATGAGTGAAATCATTTGGTACTTGTCTTTTTCGGCTTGGCTTATTTTACTGAGCATAATACCCTCTAGCTCCATCCATGATGTTGCAAATGGTAGGATTTGTTTTCTTCTTATGGCTGAATAATATTCCATTGTGCATATGTACCACATCTTCTTTATCCATTCATCTACTGATGGACATTTAGGTTGCTTCCATTTCTTGGCTATTGTAAATAGTGCTGCGATAAACATAGGGGTGCATATGTCTTTTTCAAACTGGGCTGCATACTTAGGGTAAATTCCTAGGAGTGGGATTCCTGGGTCAAATGGTATTTCTATTTTGAGTTTTTTGAGGAACCTCCATACTGCTTTCCACAATGGTTGAACTAACTTGCATTCCCACCAGCAGTGTAGGAGGGTTCCCTTTTCTCCACATCCTCGCCAACATTTGTTGTTGTTTGTGTTTTGGACGTTGGCCATTCTCACTGGTGTGAGGTGATATCTCATTGTGGTTTTAATCTGCATTTTTCTGATGATTAGCGATGTGGAGCATCTTTTCATGTGCTTGTTGGCCATCAGAATTTCTTCTTTAGAGAAGTGTCTATTCATGTCCTCTGTCCATTTCTTAATTGGATTATTTGCTTTTTGTTTGTTGAGGTGCATGAGTTCTTTATATATTTTGGATGTCAACCCCTTATTGGATATGTCATTTATGAATATATTCTCCCATACTGTAGGATGTCTTTTTGTTCTACTGATGGTGTCCTTTGCTGTACAGAAGCTTTTCAGCTTGATATAGTCCCACTTGTTCATTTTTGCTTTTGTTTCCCTTGCCCAGGGAGATATGTTCATGAAGAAGTCGCTCATGTTTATGTCCAAGAGATTTTTGCCTATGTTTTTTTCTAAGAGTTTCATGGATTCATGACTTACATTCATGTCTTTGATCCACCTTGAGTTTACCTTTGTGTATGGGGCTAGACAGTAGTCCAGTTTCATTCTCTTACATGTAGCTGTCCAGTTTTTCCAACACCAGCTGCTGAAGAGGCTGTCATCTCCCCATTGTATATCCAAGGCACTTTTATCAAATATTAATTGACTGTATATGTTTGGGTTAATGTTTGGATTTTCTGTTCTATTCCACTGGTCTGTGGGTCTGTTTTTGTGCCAATACCAAATTGTCTTGATTACTGTGGCTTTGTAGTAGAGCTTGAAGTCAGGGAGCGTAATTCCCCCTGTTTTATTCCTCCTTCTCAGGATTGCTTTGGCTATTCGGGGTCTTTTGTGGTTCCATATGAATTTTAGAACTCTTTGTTACAGTTCATTGAAGAAAGCTGTTGGTAGTTTGATAGGGATTGTGCTGAATACGTAGATTGTTTTAGGTAGTATAGCCATTTTGACAATATTTATTCTTTCTAGCCAAGAGGATGGGATCAATTTCCATTTGTTAGTGTCCTCCTTAATTTCTCTTAGGTGTGTCTTGTAGTTTTCAGAGTATAGGTCTTTCACTTCCTTCATTAGGTTTATTCCTAGGTATTTTATTTTTTTTGATGCAATTGTGAATGGAATTGTTTTTCTGATTTCTCTTTCTGTTAGTTCATCGATAGTGTATAGGAAAGCAACAGATTTCTGTGTGTTAATTTTGTATCCTGCAACTTTGCTGAATTCAGATATTAGTTCTAGTAGTTTTGGAGTGGAGTCTTTAGGGTTTTTTATGTACAATATCATGTCATCTGCAAATAGTGACAATTTGACTTCTTCTTTACCAATCTGGATGTCTTGTATGTCTTTGTTTTGTCTGATTGCCATGGCTAGGACCTCCAGTACTATGTTGAAAAACAGTGGAGAGAGTGAGCATCGTGTGTTGTTCCCGATCTTAGATGAAAAGCTTTCAGCTTCTCGCTGTTAAGTATGATGTTAGCTGTGGGTTTGTCATGTATGGCCTTTATGATGTTGAGGTACTTGCCCTCTATACCCATTTTGTTGAGAGTTTTAATCATGAATGAATGCTGTATGTTGTCAAATGCTTTTTCAGCATCTATGGAGATGATCATGTTGTTTTTGTTCTTCTTTTTGTTGATGTGGTGGATGATGTTTTTGGATTTTTGAATGTTGTACCATCCTTGCATCGCTGGGATGAATCCCACTTGATCATTGTGTATGATCCTCTTGATGTATTTTTGAATTTGGTTTGCTAATGTATTGTTGAGTATTTTTGCATCTGTGTTCATCAGGGATATTGGTCTGTAATTTTCTTTTTTGGTGAGGTCTTTGCCAAGTTTTGGTATTAGAGTGATGCTGGCTTCCTAGAATGAGTTTGGAAGTATTCCCTCATCTTCTATTTTTTGAAAAACTTTAAAGAGAACGGGTGTTATTTCTTCTCTATATGTCTGGCAGTATTCAGAGGTGAATCCATCTGGTCCGGTGGTTTTGTTCTTGGGTAATTTTTTGATTACCGCTTCAATTTCGTTGCTGGTGATTGGTCTGTTTAGTTTTTCTGTTTCTTGGTTGTTCAGTCTTGGATGGTATTTTTCTAAAAAGTTGTCCATTTCTTCTAGGTTTTCCAGCTTTTTAGCATATAAATTCTCATAATATTCTCTTACAATTCTTTGCATTTCTGTCGGGTCTGTTGTTATTTTTCCTTACTCATTTCTGATTGTGTTTATGTGTGTAGATTCTCTTTTTCTCTTATTGAGTCTGGCTAGGGGTTTATCTATTTTGTTTATTTTTTCAAAGAACCAGCTCTTGTTTTCATTGAGTTTTTTCTATTGTTTTATTCTTCTCAATTTTATTTATTTCTTCTCTGATCTTTATTATGTCCCTCGTTCTGGTGACTTTGGGTCTCACTTGTTCTTCTTTTTCCAATTTCAGTAATTGTGTCTTTAGACTATTCATTTGGAAATGTTCTTCCTTCTTTAAATAGGCCTGGATTGCAATATACTTTTCTCTTAGAACTGCCTTTGCTGTGTCCCACAGAAGTTGTGGCTTTGTGTTGTTGTCATTAGTCTCCATATATTCTTTGATTTCTGTTTTGATTTGGTCTTTAACCCATTGATGAATTAGGAGAATGTTGTTAAGTCTCCATGTATTTGTGAGCCTTTTTGTTTTGTTTCTAAAACTTTTTTCTCGTTTTATACCTTTGTGATCTGAGAAGTTGGTTGGTAGAATTTCAGTATTTTTGACCCTACTGAGGTTCTTTTTGTGGCCTAGTATGTGGTCTATTCTGGAAAATGTTCCATGTGCAGCCGAGAAGAATGTGTATCCTGCTGCTTTTGGGTGTAGAGTTCTGTAGATGTCTGTTAGGTCCATCTGTTCTAGTGTGTTGTTCAGTGCCTCTGTGTCTTTACTTATTTTCTGTCTGGTTGATCTGTCCTTTGGAGTGTGTGGTGTGTTGAAGTCCCCCAAAATGAATGCATTGCTTTCTATTTCCTCCTTTAATTCTCTTCGTATTTGTTTCACATATACTGGCGCTCCCGTATTGTGGGCATATATATTTATAATGGTTATATCCTCTTGTTGGATTGACCCCTTTATCATTATGTAATGTCCTTCCTTATCTCCTGCTACTTTCTTCATTTTGAATTCTATTTTGTCTGATACAAGTACTCCAACACCTGCTTTTTTTCTCCTTGTTAGCATGAAATATCTTTTTCAATCCCTTCACTTTTAGTCTGTGTATATCTTTGGGTTTGAGGTGAGTTTCTTGGAGGCAGCATATAGATAGGTCTTGCTTTTTTATCCATTCTGTTACTCTGTGTCTTTTGATTGGTGCATTCAGTCCATTTACTTTTAGGGTGATTTTCGATAGATATATACTTATTGCAGTTGCTGGGTTTAGATTCGTGGTTACCAAAGGTTCAAGGGTTGCTTCTTTACTATCTAACAATCTAACTTAACTTTCTTGTCAAGTTATTGTCAAAACAGTCTGATGTTTTTTTATTTCTCTCCCTTCTTATTCTTCCCCTTCCATTCTTTATATACTACGTGTTTTATTCTTTGCCTTTAGTTAGTATTTGGATGGTCTGCTTTCTTTCCTATGATTTTATTTTCTCTGTTGACATCTTCTGAGCCTTAGGAGTGCTTCCTTCTAGAGCAGTTCCTTTAATATGTCCAGCAGAGGTAGTTTATGCGAGGCAAATTCTCTCAGCTTTCGCTTGTCTGGAAATTGTTTAATCCCTCTGTCATATTTAAATGATAATCATTTAATTCTTGGTTCAAGGCCCTTCTGTTTCATTAAATTAAATATAGCACGCCATTCTCTTCTGGGTGTAAGGTTTCTGTTGAGAAGTCTGATGATAGTCTGATCGGTTTTCCTTTGTAGGTGATCTTTTTTCTCTGTCTAGCTGCCTTTAATACTCTGTCCTTATTTTTGATCTTTGCCATTTTAATTATTATGTGTCTTGGTGTTGTGTTCCTTGGGTCCCTTTTGTTGGGAGTTCTGTGGGCTTCCATGGACTGCGAGACTATATCCTTCCCAAGTGTGGGGAAGTTTTCAGCAATTATTTCTTCAAAGATACTTTCTCTCCCTTTTTCTGTCCCTTCTTCCTCTGGAACTCCTGTAATGTATTGGTCACACAGTTCTCTTAATACTCTTTCAGTCCTAGACATCCTTTTATCTCTCTCTGCCTCATCTGCTCTGTATTCCTGTTCTCTGATTTCTGTTCCATTAACAGTCTCTTGCATCTTGTCCAGTCTGCTGCTAAGCCTGTCGATGGCTTGTCTCATTTCTGCATTGTCTTTCCTCACTTCCCTCACTTCCTCCCTCAGCTCTTGCATATTTCTCTGTAGATCCATTAGCATGTTTATGACTTTTTTTCTGAATTCATTTTCAGGAAGATTGTGCATTTCCATCCCTTCAGGCTACCTCTCTGGTGTTGTCTGTTTCTGGGTGAACTTTGTCTGTACTAAATTCTTCTGTCTTTTCATGGCTATGGAAGTCGCTGGTAGGTGCCACGTATGTCAGCTGGGCTCTTTAAGCCTTTAAAAAACAAAAATAAAAATAAAATAAAACAAAAAATAAAAAATAAAAAAACAAGAACAAAAAAAAGAAGGAAGAGAAAGAAAACAGAATAAAAAGAAAGAATGAAAAGAAGAGAAAAGAAAGGAAAAAAAAATAAAGCTCACCAGGAGTAGATTCTGTAAGGATCGTGTAGGTGGTGCTGTTGCTCCACTATTCCGCAGCTGTTGCCACACCCTCCGCAGGGCATTTTGTAGCTCTGTCCTGGGTGGTAATGAATGGGAGGCTGTTGTTCTCTGTGTGAAGTCTCAGTGTGGCTACTTTTTCACAGTCGACAGGCAAGGGGTCTGAAATTCCTCAGGACTCCCAGCCTGCTGGGCTGAGTGAGCTGGGACGATCATGTTCCTCCATTGGGCCCCTGTGTCTTTAAGACCACTAAGAAAAGCACGTGCTTTTCTATTGTCCTGAGGAGCCGGCTGCAAGGACCCAGCGCGTTCCCAGCTCAAAACCTGCACCTTCTGCCTCTCCAAGACCCTAAACACCGCTTGATGTGTGTCAGTGCTCCCGGCACAGATTACCAGGGCTGGTTATTTCGTGGGCCTGTCCTTCCACTCCCTCTTGGCTCTGAATCCTGTCCTCCTGCTGGTGCACTGGGGTGGGGGATAGCTCGGGTTCCGCCGGTACGCACCTCTGTATCTTACCCACCTCGCGGGGTTCTGAGTCTTCTCAGGTTCAGATGCAGGCTGTGCGCTGTCCTGTATATTCTGGTCTCTCTTTTAGGAATAGTTGTATTTGCTGTATTTTCATAGATATATATGGTTTTGGGGGGAGATTTCCACTGCCCTGCTCACGCCACCATCTTCCCAGAACCTGAATCTATTTTTTTAAGTATTTTAGGAATGTTTACCTAAAATTTTTAAGAAGAATATTTAGTTTTTTTTAATGATTCTAAGAAATCATTTCATCTGTATGTACTTTTTATTAAACCATACTTTTGATATTTTTATTCTGAAAATGTTACAAAAATTTACCAGTTTTCATGTTTTTAAGTAGATAAGGAAAGGAAGTGTAGAATGTTAGTACTCACGAAGTTTTCCTATCATTTAGTCCAGAGTTTTTACAATTGATAATTCATGGGTTTTACACGTTTTGTTTAAATAGTGCTGTTTTTTTCAAATCAAATTTTATCACTTAAAGGATAATTTGAAAAATATTACAAGTTGTTTTATACACTACAAACCAATTAGAGCTTCTAACTGTACTGTTATATTAACTTTTTTTGCAGCCCTGCCTTTGCCCTGCATGTATTCAAACTCTTTTAAATATGATAGAGGTTAGGAAAGTGACTCTTTTGTCCAGTGTTGTTTTCTTTTTTTTCACCTAGTTATTGTAAAAATATCTACATATTCATTGAAGTACAGAGAATACTAAATGGAATTCCCATATTTAATTTCTGATCCTTATTATGAATTATCTACATAAGGCTAGTCATGTTTCCTATATATTTTACATTTATAGTACCCTCACTTCCCTGCAAGTCTCCCCACTTTGTAGGTTTATTTAAGAGCAAGTTCCAAACTTTACATAATTTGATCTATAAATAATTCAGTATGAATCTCTAAGAGATGAAGATATGAAGTTGGCTTGTCTACCTCTCTCTTTCTCTCCTTTTCTCTCTCATAATCGGAGCATCTTTATCACATCAAAAATTTTTCTCAATAATTATTTAGTATCATCTAATATCCTGGTAGTGTTCAACTTTCTTCAGTCATCCCAAATATAATTTTACAGTTATGTTGTTTAAATTACTTTCCAAATCATGTTTAACTCACTCTTTTAAAAAAAGTATTATTGATATACAATTTTATGAAGGTTTCACACGAACAACACTGTGGTTTCAACACTGACCCATAATATCAAGTCCACTCCTGCATTGAAGTCACTGTCTGTCAGCGTAGTAAGATACTATAGAATCATTACTTGTCGTCTCTGTGCTGTACTGCTTTCCCTGTGACCTACCTATATAGTGATTGCTAATTATAGTGCCCCTTAATCCCCTTCTCCCTTCCTCCCAACCCACCCTCCCCAAATTCTCCCCTTTGGTAACTGCTGGTTCCTTCTTGGAGTCTGTGAGTCTGCTACTGTTTTGTTTCTTAGTTTTGCTTTGTTGTTATACTCCACAAATAAGTGAAATCATTTGGTACTTGTCTTTCTCCACCTGGCTTATGTCACTGAGAATAATACCCTCTAGCTCCATCCATGTTGCTGCAAATGGCTAGGATTTGTTTTCTTTTTAAAGGCTGAATAATATTCCATTGTGTATATGTACCATATCTTCTTTATCCATTCATCTATTTATGGACACTTAGGTTGCTTCCCTATCTTGCATTCTTCAACTTTTTGTATCCTGAATTCGTTATTAGTTATGGTTGTTTTTTGGTGAATTCCTTAGGTTTTTTATGTAGAATATTGTGTCATCTGCAAGCAGTTTAACTTCTTCCTTAGTAATCTGGATGCCTTTTATTTCTTTGTGTTGTCTGATTGCCATGGCTAGGTCCTCCAGTACTATGTTGAATAAAAGTGGGGGGAGTGGGCATCCTTGTCTTGTTCCTGATCTTAGAGGATACGCTTTTAGCTTTTCACTGTTAAGTATGATGTTGGGTGTGGGTTTGTTGTATATGGCCTTTATTATGTTGAGGTATTTCCCCTCTATACCCATTTGGTTGAGAGTTTTTATCATGAATGGATGTTCAATTTTGTCAAATGCCTTTTCAGGATCTACTAAGATAATCATGTGATATTTATCCTTCTTTTTGTTGATGGTAGTGTATGATGTTGATGGATTTTCTTGTAACTGTCCTTGCATCTCTGGAATAAATTGCACTTGATCATGATGGATGATATTTTTGATGTATTTTTGAATTTGATTTGGTAATATTTTGTTGAGTATTTTTGCATCTATGTTTATCAGGGATATTGGTCTGTAATTTTCTTTTTTGTAGTGTCTTTGCCTGGTTTTGGTATTAGAGTGATGCTGGCTTCATAAAATGAATTTGGGAGTATTCCCTCCTTTTCTGCTTTTGGGAAAAATTTAAGGAGGTTGGGTATTAGGTCTTCTCTAAATGTTTGATAAAATTCAGCGGTGAAGCCGTCTGGTCCAGGCTTTTTGTTCTTAGGTAGTTTTTTGATTCCCAATTCAATTTCATTGCTGGTAATTGGTCTGTTCAGATTTTCTGTTTCTTCTTGGGTCAGTCTTGGAAGGTTGTATTTTCCTAGAAAGTCATCCATTTCTTCTATGTTATCCATGTAGTTGGCATATAATTTTTCATAGTATTCTCTGATAGTTCTTTGTATTTCTGTGGTGCCCATAGGGATTTTTACTATCTCATTTCTGATTCCCTTTATGTGTGTAGACTCTTTTTTTCTTGATAAGTCTCGCTAGGGGTTTATTTTGTTTATTTTCTTGAAGAACCAGCTCCAGTTTCATTGATTCTTCCTATTGTTTTATTCTTCTCAATTTTATTTATTTCTCCTCTGATTTTTATTGTGGCCCTCCTTCTACTGACTTTGGGTCTCATTTGTTACACTTTTTCTAGTTTCATTAATTGAGTTTAGACTGTTCTTTTGGGATTGTTCTTCTTTCCTGAGGTAAGGCTATATTGTAGTATAATTTCCTGTTAGCATGGCCTGCACTGCGTCCCACAGATTTTGTGGTGTTAAGTTACTGTTTTCATTTGTCTTCATATATTGCTTGATCTCAGTTTTTATTTGGTCATTAAACCATTGATTATTTAGGAGCATGTTGTTAAGTCTCCATGGGTTTGTGGACATTTTTGTTTTCTTTGCATAATTTACTTCTAGCTTCATAGAAACTTTGTGGTGTGAGAAGCTGGTTGGCACTGTTACAGTCCTTCTGAGCTTACTGAGGCTCTTCCTTTGGCCTAGTATGTGATCCATCCTGGAAAACATTCCATGTACAATAGAAGGATGTGTATCCTGCTGCTTTTGGTTGGAGTGTTCTGTAGATGTCTGTTAGGTCCATCTGTTCTAATGCATTGTTTAGTGCCTCTGTCTCCTTACTTATTTTCTGTCCTTTGTAATGAGTGGTGTGTTGAAGTCTCCTAAAATGAATGGATTGCATTCTATTTTCCCCTTTAATTTTGTTAGTATTTGTTTCACATATTTAGGTGCTCCTATACTGGGTGCACAGATACTTATAATGGTTATGTCCTCTTGTAGGAGTGACCCCGTTATTGTTATGTAATGTCATTTTTTGTCTCTTGTTGCTTTATTTGTTTTTAATTCTATTTTGTCTGATAAAGTACTGAGACTCCTGCTTTTTTCTCCCTATTGTTTGCATTAAATATCTTTTTTCATCCCTTCACTTTTAATCTGTGTATGTCTTTGGGTTTGAATTGAGTCTCTTGTAGGCAGCATATAGATCGGTCTTGTTTTTTTATCCATTCTGTAGCTCTGCCTTTTGACTGGTGCATTCAGTTCTTTTACACTTGGGGTGATTATCAGTGGATATGTACTTATTGCCATAGCAGGCTTTAGATTTGTGGTTATCAAAGGTTCAAAGGTAGCTTTCTTACTATCTACAGTCTGTCTTATCTTGCTTATTACACTATTTCAGAAACAATGTAAAGGTATTTTTTTCTCCCCTTCTTGTTCTTCTCACTCCTCCTCTCTTTACATATTAGCTGTCGTATTGTGTACTCTTTGTGTATGCCTTGACTAATTTTTTGAGTAGTAGATTTAATTTTGTATTTGCTAAGTAAGTGATTGGTCTACTTCCTTTACTGTAGTTTTATTTTCTCTGGTGATAGCTATTTAACCTTAGGAGCACTTCTATCTGGATCAGTTCCTTTAACATACACTCTAGAGATGGCTTGTGGGTGGTGTATTCCATCAACTTCTGCTTATCTGGAAATTGTTTAATCCCTCCTTCAAATTTAAATGATAATCTTGCAGGGTAGAGTATTCTTCGTTGAAGGTCCTTCTGTTTCATTGCATTAAATATGCCATGCCACTCCATTCTGGCCTGTAAAGTTCCTGCTGAGAAGTCTGATGATAGCCTGATGGGTTTTCCTTTGTATGTGATCTTTTTTCTCTCTGTGGCTGCTTTCAATACTCTGTCCTTGTCCTTGATCTTTGCCATTTTAACTATTATATTGGTGTTGTCTTCCTTGGGTCCCTTGTGTTGGGAGATTGTGCACTTCCATAGCCTGAGAGACTATTTCCTTGCCAAGATTTTGGAAGTTTTCAGCAATTATTTCTTCAGAGACTTTCTATCCCTTTTTCTCTTTCTTCTGTTTCATTTACCATCTCCTCTACCTCATCTAATCTTCTTTTAAATCCCTCCATTGTATGTTTCATTTCAGATACTGTATATTTCAAAGTTGCTGTATCTTTGTTGAAGTCCTCTCTAAGATCCTGAATATTTTTCTGTAGCTCCATATGTTTATGTCTTCATTTTGAAATCTTTGTAAAGAAGGTAGGTGATTTCAATTTCACTTAGTCCTCTTTCTCATATTTTTTCTTTTCACTTTCTTTGGACCAAATTCTTTTGCCATTTCATTTATTTAGTGTTTCCAGTGGAATAATAACTGTGTTGGCAGCACACTCCAGTGTCTGGAAGCTCTTCTTGCTGGAGCTGCTGAGCATCTGCAGCAATGGCAGGGGTTGCACGCAAGCAGAATGGGACCTGCTGCAAGGAAAGAGCTCTTGATTTCCTGGATGTAGTGCATGCCTCCACCTCTAGGTCCATTGGGCTGAGCATGCAGGGAGGAGCCTCTGTGCTATGCCCTGGGTAGCTGCCATAGGCATGACCACCCTGCAGCTGGCCTTTTGCAATGGTGTAAGCAGCAGCTGTGTGGGAGAGGAAGGAGTAGCTGGCTGCCTACAGCAATGTGGGGCCTGGGGGCTGCCATTGCTAGCCAAGGTGATGGAACATTTGAAGCTCCTGAGAGTCTCCAACCTGGGTTGAGCATGCCAGGGTTATTTGCCTGCCATTTCTCCTGAGCAGTGAGCTCTGTGTAATCTTTGCCCCTTTAATGCCCCTCTTGCAGCTGGGAAGTCTCTCAAACTGCCCACCTTTCTGTTGTCCCGGGGGGCCTGTTGTGTACTCCACCTGTACTGCACAAGCGGCTAGACTCTCAGTCTCTCCCACTATTCTGCTCTTTTTGCCTTCCAACCCCAGTAATCTCCAGAGCACCTTGTAATGTGTGTTTGTGCTCCCAGAGCAGATGTCTAGGACTGGGTGTTCAGCAGTCCTGGGTTCTACTCTCTCCCCGCTCTGATTGTCTTCCTCCCACTTGTGAGCTAGGGTGGGCGGAGGGCTTGCGTCCCATCAGATTGCGGCTTTGTTACTTTACCCTTTTCTGTGAGGTCTTCTCTTTTGCTCAGATGTAGGCAGTCTGTTCTGCAGTCTTTGCATCACTTTTTCAGGATTAGTTTTATTTGCCATATTTTTGTGTTTTACGTGGTTTTGGGAGGAGATTTGTGCCTCACTTCTCACAGTGCCATCTTCTTCCAAATGCCCCTAACTCACAGTTAAGAGAATCATCATTATTTATTTGCTATGTCTCTTAACCTGTAATATTTTTTCTGTTCTCTCTTTTCCTCCTCTACATTGAAGAAATACATCTGTTTGGTGAATATTCTTACCGTGGTGTGATTGGCAACGAAACAGTTCCAAGTAGCCATAATTCATATTTGATTTTACAGATTTTTATGTTAAACACATGAAATTGGAAGAGTTGTTGTTAAATACTGTTTTGGCTTTGAAACACTACCTTTTCACTTTCAATCTTCTGAGTCAATTTGAAAAGTATAACAAGATTGGAAAGTTGGCTTAAGAAAATGAACAGACTGTTTACAAATGTTTGCTCAATAAAATATAAATGTTTATTCTCAATATTATGGACTAGCATAACATCAATAACTGTACTGGATTCTAGAATTAGATGAAAGTGCTGTTGTCTTTTGATGCTCCAGTTTTAAATTTGTGTGGTGTTTAGAGTATTCTCACTAATAATTCTCACAAATAATTTCGTATAATTTGCAATAAGTATATACACGTAGACCTAGTGTTGCACAGTACTAGTTACAGAAACCTGTACATACTGGGACTATGTCTTTACTTTGTTTAGTTCCAATATGCATGAATTTCAGTTAACATGGTACATTGCAAAATGAGGATGACCTGTATTATAAAATAAACTCATGAAACAGGTTAGTATTTACAAGTTTGGTGAAAATTAGTGGACCACAGATGTAAAGCTTTCTTTTTAGGCTCTCAATTAATTTTAGTCCATTGATCTGTAAGTCTATCCTTATGCCAGTACCATACTATCTTTATTATTATAGCTTTGTATTTAAGTAATGAAATTGAGAGGTTTGTCTTCCAATGTGGCTCTGCCTTTAAAAAAAAATTTTTTTTTAATTTTGGTATCATTAATGTAGAATTACATGAGCAACATTATGGTTACTAGACTCCCCCCATTATCAAGTCCCCACCATATACCCCATTACAGTCACTGTCCATCAGTGTAGTAATATGCTATAGAATCACTACTTGTCTTCTCTGTGTTGCACTGCTTTCCCCTTGCCCACCCACCACCCCACATTCTGCGTGCAAATCGTAATGCCCCTTTTTCTCCCTTATCCCTCCCTTCCCACCCATCCTACCCAGTCCCTTTCCATTTGGTAACTGTTAGTCCATTCTTGGGTTCTGTGAGACTGCTGCTGTTTTGTTCCTTCAGTTTTTTTTTCGTTGTTCTTATACTCCACAGATGAGTGAAATCATATGATACTTGTCTTTCTCTACCTGGCTTATTTCACTGAGCATAATATCGACTAGCATCATCCATGTTGTTGCAAATCGTTGGATTTGTTTTCTTCTTATGGCTGAATAGTATTCCATTGTGTATATGTTCCACATTTTCTTTATCCATTCATCTACTTATGGACACTTACGTTGCTTCCATTTCTTGGCTATTGTAAATAGTGCTGCGATAAACATAGGAGTGCATATGTCTTTTTCAGACTGGGGTGCAGCATTCTTAGGGTAAATTCCTAGGAGTGAAATTCCTGGGACAAATGGTATTTGTATTTTGAGTATTTTGACGAACCTCCATAGTGCTTTCCACGATGGTTGTACTAATTTGCATTCCCACCAGCAGTGTAGGAGGGTTCTCCTTTCTCCACATCCTCGCCAACATTTGTTGTTGTTTGTGTTTTGGATGGCGGCCATCCTCACTGATGTGAGGTGATATCTCATTGTGGTTTTAATTTGCATTTTTCTGATGATTAGCGACGTGGAGCATCTTTTCATGTGACTGTTGGCCATCTGAATTTCTTCTTTGGAGAACTGTCTGCTCAGATCAGATCCTCTGCACATTTTTTAATTGGATTACTTAATTTTTGTTTGTTGAGGTGCATGAGCTCTTTATATATTAGGATGTCAACCCTTTATCGGATATGTCATTTATGAGTATATTCTCCCATACGTTCAGATGACTTTTTGTTCTATTGATGGTATCCTTTTCTGTACAGAACATTTTAGTTTGATATAGTCCCACTTGTTCATTTTTGCTTTTGTTTCCCTTGCCCGGGGTGATATGTTCATGAAGAAGTGGCTCATGTTTATGTCCAAGAGATTTTGCCTGTGTTTTCTTCTAAGTGTTTTATGGTTTCATGACTTACATTCAAGTCTTAGATCCATTTCCAGTTTACTTTTGTGTATGGAGTTAGACAGTAATCCAGTTTCATTCTCTTACATGTAGCTGTCGAGTTTTGCCAACACCAGCTGTTGAAGAGGCTGTCATTTCCCCATTGTATATCCATGGCTTCTTTATCGTATATTAATTGACCATATATGTTTCGGTTAATATCTAGACTCTCTATTCTGTTCCACTGGTCTGTGGGTCTGTTTTTGTGACAGTACCACATAGTCTTCATTGCTGTGGCTTTGTGGTAGAGTTTGAAGTCAGGGAGTGCAATTCCCCCTGTTTTATTCTTCCTTCTCAGGATTGCTCTGGCTATTCGGGGTCTTTTATGGTTCCATATGAATTTCAGAACTATTTGTTCTAGTTCATTGCAGAATGCTGTTTGTATTTTGATAGGGATTGCATTGAATGTGTAGATTGCTTTAGGCAGAATGGCCATTTTGACAATATTAATTCTTCCTAGCCATGAGGACGGTATGTGTTTCCATTTATTGGTATGTTCTTTAATTTCTCTCATGAGTGTCTTGTAGTTTTCAGAGTAAAAGTCTTTCACTTCCTTGGTTTGGTTTATTCCTAGGTATTTTATTCTTTTTGATAAAATTGTGAATGGAATTGTTTTCCAAATTTTTCTTTCTGCCAGTTCATTGTTAGTGTATAAGAATGCAACAGATTTCTGCATATTAATTTTGTATCCTGCAACTTTGCTGTATTCAAATATTGGAGTTAGTTGTTTTGGAGTGGATTCTTTAGGGTTTTTTATACACAATATCATATCATCTGCAAACAGGGACACTTTGACCTCTTCCTTACCAATCAGGATGCCTTTTATTTCTTTGTGTTGTCTGAGTGCTGTGGCTAGGACCTCCAGAACTATGTTGAATAAAAGTGGGGAGAGTTGGCATCCTTGTCTTGTTCCCGATTTTAAAGGAAAAGCTTTCAGGTTCTCGCTGTTAAGTATAATGTTGGCTGTGGGTTTGTCATATATGCCCTTTATTATGTTGAGGTACTTGCCCTCTATACCCATTTTGTTGGGAGTTTTTATTATGAATGGATGTGGATTTTGTCGAACGCTTTTTCAGCATCTATGGATATGATCATGTGGTTTTGGTCCTTTTTGTTGATGTGGTGGATGATATTGATGGATTTTCTAGTGTTGTACCATCCTTGCATCCCTGAGATGAATCCCGTGTGTTCATGGTGTATGAGCCTCTTGATGTATTTTTGAATTCGGTTTGCTAATATTTTGTTGAGTATTTTTGCATCTGTGTTCATCAGGGATATTGGTCTGTAATTTTCTTTTTTTGTGAGGTCTTTGCCTGGTTTTCATATTAGAGTGGTGTTGGCCTCTTAGAATGAGTTTGGGAGTATTCCCTACTCTTCTATTTTTTGGAAATCTTTAAGGAGGATCTTTAAGGAGGTCTGCACTAAATGTTTAATAAAATTCAGCAGTGAAACCATCTGGTCCAGGAGTTTTGTTCTTTGGTGCTTTTTTGATTACTGATTCAATTTCATTGCTGGTAATTGGTCTGTTTAGATTTTCTGTTTCTTCCTTGGTCAGTCTTGTATGGTTGTATTTTTCTTAAAAGTTGTCCATTTCTTCTAGGTTATCCAGCTTGTTAGCATATAGATTTTCATAATATTCTCTAATAATTCTTTGTATTTCTGTAGTGTCCATCTTGATTTATCCTTTCTCATTTCTGATTCTGTTTATGTGTGTAGATTCTCTTTTTCTCTTAATAAGTCTGGCTAGGGGTTTGTCTATTTTGTTTATTTTCTCAAAAAACAGCTCTTGGTTTCATTGATTTTTTTTCTGTTGTTTTATTCTCAATTTTATTTATTTCTTCTCTGATCTTTATTATTTCCCTCATTCTGCTGACTTTGGGCCTCATTTGTTCTTCTTTTTCCAGTTTCAGTATTTTTGATTTTTGACTATTCATTTGGGATTGTTCTTCCTTCTCTAAATAGGCCTGGGTTGCCACACACTTTCCTCTTCGTTTTGCCTTCGCTATGTCACATGGAAGTTGGGGGTGTTGTGTTGTTGTTGTCATTTGTCTCCATATGTTGGTTTATGTCTGTTTTAATTTGGTACTTGATCCATTGTTTATTCAGGAGCATGTTGTTAAGCCTCCATGTGTTAGTGACCCTTTTTGTTTTCTTTGTACATTTTATTTCTAGTTTTATACCTTTGTGATCTGAGAAGTTGGTTCGTGGAATTTCAATGTTTTTGAATTTACTGAGGCTCTTTTTGTGGCCTAGTATGTGGTCTCTTCTGGAAAATGTTCCATGTGCACTTTAGAAGAATGTGTATTCTTTTGCTTTTGGGTGTAGAGTTCTGTAGATGTCTGTTAGGTCCATCTGTTCTAGTGTGTTGTTCAGTGCCTCCGTGTCCTTACTTATTTTCTGTTTGGTTGATCTGTCCTTTGGAGTGAGTGGTGTGTTGAGGTCTCCTAAATGAATGTATTGCATTGTATTTCGTCCTTTAATTCTGTTAGTATTTGTTTCTCATATGTTGGTGCTTCTGTGTTGAGTGCATAGATATTTATAATGGTTATATCCTCTTGTTGGACTGACCCCTTTATCATTATGTTATGTCCTTCTTTATCTCTTGTTACTTTCTTTGTTTTGAAGTCTATTTTATGTGATAGTGGTACTGCAACACCTCCTTTTTTCTCCCTATTGTTTGCATGAAATATCTTTTTCCATCCCTTCACTTTTAGTCTGTGTGTATGTTGGGTTTGAGGTGATTGTCTTGTAGGGAGCATATAGATGGGTCTTGTTTTTTTATCCATTCTGCTACTCTTTGTCTTTTGATTAGTGCATTCACACAATTTACTTTTAGGGTGATTATCGATAGGTATGTGCTTATTGCCATTGTAGTCTTTAGATTTGAGGTTACCAAAGGTTCAAAGGTAATTCCCTTACTGTCTAACAGTCTAATTTAACTCACTTCATATGTTATTACAAACCAAACCTAAAGCTTCTTTTTTTTTTCTTTATCTTTCTCCTCCATTCTTTGTATATTATGAATCGTATTCTGTACTCTTTGTCTATCCCTTGGGTGACATTGGTTTAGTCTTAGGAATACTTCCATCCATAGGAGTCCCTCCAAAATACACTGTATAGGTGGTTTATTGGAGGTAAATTCTCCCAGATTTTGCTTATCTGAAAATTGTTTAATCTCACCTTCAAATTTTAATGATAACCTTGCCAGGTAGAGTATTCTTGGTTCGAGGCCCTTCTGCTTCATCATATTAAATATATCATGCCACTGCCTTTTGGCCTGTAAGGTTTCTGCTGAGAAGTCTGATGATAGCCTGATGGGCTTTCCTTTCTATGTGATCTTTTCTCTCTCTCTAGCTCTTTTAATAGTCTGTCTTTATCCTTGATCTTTGCCATTTAAATTATTATATGTCTTGATGTATTCCTTGGGTCCCTTGTGTTGGGAGATATGTGCCCCTCCATGGCTTGAGAGACTATCTCCTTTCTCAGACTGGGGAAGTTTTCAGCAATTATCTCCTCAATAACACTTTCTATCCCTTTTTCTCTCTTCTTCCTCTTCTTGTACCCTTGTAATGTGGTTATTGTTCCGTTTGGATTGGACACACAGTTCTCTCAATATTAGTTCATTCCTAGAGATCTTTTTTTCTCTGTGTGCCTCTGCTTGTTTGTATTCCTCTTCTCTAATTTCTACTCCATTTACCATCTCTTCTACTACATCTAATCTGCTTTTAAATCCCTCTATTGTATGTTTCATTTCAGAAATGGGATTTCATAATGAATGATTTTCCATCTTAACTTCATCCCTGAGTTCTTGAATATTTTTCTGTACCTCCATGTGCATGTTTATGATTTTTATTTTAAACTCTCTTTCAGGAAGCTTGGTGAGTTCAGTTTCATTTGGCCCTTTTCTGGTTTTTGTGATATTTTGGTCTGAACCATGTTTCTTTAACGTTTCATAATTCTATGTGGTGCCCTGTAGTGGCCAGAAGCTCTACTTTCAGCCCCTAGAGTGAGGTTGAGGCTTGTAGGGGAGCAGTGCTGGTGGCTGAGGGGAGGAAAGAGCTGTTTCCTAATTCCTGGCTATAGTGCCTGTCTCTAGTATCAGAGGTAGTGGGCCGATCACACAGGTGTAAGCCTCTGTGCTTTGCGTCTCTAGCTGTTGTAGGCAGGGCCTCCCTCTGGTTGGCGTGGCGCCGGTGGAGTGACTGTCAGTTTGTGAGCAGGTGCCGTCAGGCCAGTAGGAAGGTGCAGTAGGCTGCATGTCACAATGGGGTCTTTGGAGCTGAGTAGACAGCTACGGGGATGAAGCTCCTCAACGTACCCAACCTACTGGGCAGAGTGTGCCTCGACAACCTTGTCCACCTATTCCTTCTGCCGCTAGCAAGCTTCGTGAAAACCCTGCCCCTTCAGCAGCCCTTTCACTGCTAGGAAACCTGTCAGATCGCCTTTTCTTTGTCTCAGAGCGGCCAGATGTGGATCCCCATCTTCCACAAATGGCTGGAACATCAGTCTCTCAGGCACTCTGCCTGTCCCAGCTTCCCAATCCCACCAACCTCCAGAGCACCACACAATGTAGGTTTGTGCTCCAAAGCAGACCTCCAGTGTTCAGCAGTTCTAGGTTTCTACCACCTCCTTGCTCCGTTTCTCTTCCTCTCACCGGTGAGTTGGGGTGTGGGAATGGCTTGGGTCCCGCCGGATCAAAGCTTTCATTTGTTACCCTATTTTGTGAGGTCTGCTCTGCTCGTGAGGTCTGTATGCAGTCTGGTGCAGCCTTCTTTCCTGTTGCTTTAGGGCTAGTTGTATTAACTATATTTTCACACTATATGTTTATTTGGGAGGAATTCTCTCTCTCACCTCTCATGCCGCCATCTTGAATCCCACCATGATCCCCTTATAATCCTTTTAATATCTGGTGGGTTGGTAGTGAGTCCCCTCTTTCATTCCTGATTTAGGTAACTCTTTCTTTTTTGCTTGGCCAATCTATGTATTATTTTCTCAGTTTGTTGGAATTTTGAAAGGTTGAACTTTTGTTCCTGTTGATTTTGTTTATTTCAGTTTTTTTTCTCTATTACTAATTTCTGCTCTCATCTTTGTCATTTTCTTCCTTATTTTGGATTTTGTTTTCTTTTTGTTTTGGTAGTTTTCTAAAGGTGGAAGCTTTGGTTATGGATTTGAGATCTTTCTTCTTTTCTTATATAGGTGTCATGGCCATAAAGTTCCTTCTAAGCCTTCCTGTTTTTATATATTGCTTAAATGAATAATTTGCATCTGAGCACAGTTAAAATGGATGCTTTTGAGTACCTCACAAATATGCTGCAATACTAAAAATGGAAATCATATAGGGAGTTCTTTCAAAATTTTTGGGTTAAAAACATTGGAAGAGCAAGGACTTATCAGGAGCTGAAAGATACTGTACTAAGGTTTACTATGTAAGCAAGGCTTGTATGGTTTTGAAACCACTGAAGTTTAGAAAATATTTTCAATATTTTTTATAAGAATTTATAATTACTGGAGAAAACATAACTATACAAAAATTTATAAAGTTAATGTGCTGTGGGATCTGTTAAATTCATAAATGGAATTTAACCGAATGCAACCTTTTTATATACTGTTGTTTAGGGTTTCTTGGAAGAAGGAAGAGGTGATAACAATTAATTCTCTAAATAAGATAATTATTTTTATTTGATCTGTTATTTCATGAGTAACATTAAAACAAAGTTTAAAGTGTTTCATTTCTTGGTTAAAGAAATCTGGACTATCACCCAGAATAATTTGATAATCAGTTTTTAATCTTTTATTTAAATTAAAATAAGTATTCTTACAGGTCTATGTAAACCATTAGTTTAGATCACATTTATATGAGTTCCTTTTTAATTTCAGTGTGTTTAAAATACACCTGAGAATTTACTATACTTTCTGTGTTCTTCAAGTCTTTGGAACATACGGATTCAGAAGTAGTTTAGGTGATCCTATGGACATGTAATCTCTAACTGGGAGAGAGTATATTCTACCTCAGAGCTCTGTTTTCTTACTTATACCTTTCATATCCTTTTAGTGGATAATGAATGATAGATACAATCAGCAACAAAGATCCTTATATTTCAGATGACTGCATTTTTTCCATTTGCTATAGGATTTGCCATCTTTCTTCTTGCCTTAGATAGGAAGAAAAGTCAACTTTGCTTGTTTATTGTTTTTCTTAATAGAGGTTAATTTATCTAATATTTTGTCAGACTGCATTGCTGTTTGTCTTGGATAAGTTTATTTTTTAATTATCCTTCCTTCTTTCAAACAAATATTAGTGTTTATTTTGTGCAAGGCATTGTGTTGGGTACAGACATGGTCTTTGTCCATACAGAGCCTACACTCCTTTTTAAAAATTCTAAAATGATTTTTTATTAAATCATTTCCAAATATCAAAAGCTGGGTACTTAATTTAATTTTTATGAAAAATAGCTATTTTTCAACCCATTAATAAGAAGAGTGCCATTGTTTTATATTTTAGCAAATATAAAATTTTATGTTTGAGAATAATATTCTCTTTGATTTCTGGCTTAATAGAAGAGAGCTGAATTTTCATATCTGCTTTTGCATTCAGTCTTTTACAATAACACACATGTAGCCTCTGAAAAAAAGACAAATGATGTTTTAGTAGCTTATAAAAATAGCTTTGATCTTGATGACCTCCCAGACCATATTTTGAGAAAGACTCCTCTAATCTCCATTTTACATATAAAGGCACCGAATTTCAAAGAAATCAAGTGAGAAATCCAAAATTACACATCCTGTTGACAGTAGGCTACAGATCCTAGAGGTTTGTCTTCCTTTTCTTGATTCAGATTCTCAATCACAAATCTGGGAAATATACCTTAATGGCCTGTCCTGTTTTCTGTCTTGCAAGGACTCACAATATATTGCCCCCTCACACATCATCCCAGTTTTTTTAAATGGAAGAGAAAATAAAAATCAACAAACATTAAAAACCCCAATAAGCATACTGTTAGCTAGCATTTGAATTAGGATCACTATTTGAATGGAAATACTAAGGCAAATTCTACTGAACCCTATTCTGTGCAAACTGATAATGATAATATGTATATGTATAGTAAATATCATAGATAAATACAGAACACCAGTTAACCACAGCATCACCATTTATCACATATTCTGCATGTGAATACAATTCAGTGACATATTTCAGGAAAATTTTCACAAGTACTGGCTGAAAGGGTGGCGGGTTAATAGAGATTGCAAATAAATTGGCATTTGTATGGAACTTTATAGTTGAAATGAAGTTTTTCTGAAATGTAGATGTTTTCCATTCCTTAACTGGAATTGTTTTTGTCTTTTTAAAAAAGAAATCAAGGAATCTTCTGGGACACCTAGAGGTGATTTCCTTTGTAACCTATCGGATGATCCAAATCTTGAAATGGATGATAACCTTGTTCCATTAAACAACATAAACAACATCATGCCCAGAAAAGCTGGTTTAGTGGAGGAAATTCTTTCCAAGGAATCCCCTTCCAATTTTCAGTTATTTTTAAGGCATTACATTCTTGGGTTCTAAGTAATGAGTTACATCCACCTCTCCTTTCATTAATAGAGTGACATAGTGATAATTCTCTTTCTCAGTAAAATAATTCATAACCAAGGCAAAGAACACATTTTTTTTTAATGTTAAGATCTGTTGCTTCCCATTTTCCCTTTGAGCACATTCTTCCCAGCTTTCACCAAACTCCAGATGACTCCCAGAAAGTTGGAAAATCCTGACTCCAAACAGCCCTTTCCTCTTCTCTGAAGGATGCAGTGGGAATGCCTGCAGCTAATCACCACTCTTATCCTGATTTCAAGCCCTCATCAACTGCAGCTGTGCACTGGTGGTCATAGTGCCCGAGCAGAGCTTACGCTCTTGAGGGGAGGCCAGGTGTAGACTAGACAAGCCACAAATGAATATGCAATTTCAAATTTTATTATAGTGGGATGGAACACTGGGGATTAGTCTTATCAGGAGGAGGGATACCTGTTTGGTGGTGACAGTAGGAAGGAAGGATAGAGTGGGCATGGAGGCAGTAAGTTTTTGGTAGCAGAACACACTTCTTAGACTTTTATTTTTATTTTTGATTGTTTTAAGACATAGTATTGTTTAAGCATAAAAAAGGATGGAGTTCTCATTTTATGCCTTTTAAAACACATTTAGAGTACATATCTCATTTAAACGTATTAATTATATTTATATATAATTCCCTTATATTCTGAAATCAGTGTTTGCAGGTAGTAATTGAAATTACTATAAATCATTTTGTCAGTATCTGGTTTTAATTACAGTATTTCTATTTCATTTAATTACATTTCAAGTCAGTTTATTAGGAGAATGTATTTATATTAACTTCCTTTATATGAAACTTTGATCCTTTTACTATTTCATATATATGATAATCATATTAAATATTCCTAAGGCAGTTCCTTCCTTCTAGGAAGGCAGCCGATCCAGGGACTTCCTGCTCTGACAGAATGTTAAATGTAGCTAAGAATAGTGAGTAACACATTGGACATTCACATGTGAATTGGTCTGAGGAAAGTTTACAAGGAAGGAGAGTATTTAATGGAACCAATATAAGTGCTACTATAATGTAGCTAGTCACTTATAAATTCGGCTTTGAAAATAATTGTTTAAGATGACTGTACTGAGTCATATGCTATTGCACAGGATAATAATCATTTCTTCTTTGTTAAGTGGATTTCATAACATTCCCATTTAGTGTCACTCATTTTGGTAGTTTAGATTCATGTAGTCTTCATTTAACAATAGTTAAACTGTCTTAACAAGGTTCTTCAGAATTGTTTATTGAAAATGCTGAGTTATTTGTGAGATTGCTACTTTTTACCAAAACAACTCAGTTTATCTTACGGAATTGCAATGAAAGCTATTCTGAATACATGTAAGTTGAGACAAAGCTAGAGATTAGATTAAATTAAAATATTTTCCCTTTATTTCAAAAGAAATAATAGAATAACTAAGTCAGATAATATAAAAGGTTCTGTCCATTCTCACTTTTCTGAAGTAACAGCAGTTGGTGGTCTCTACTTCCAATGCCTGTAAGATAGAAGTTGAGGTTATAGAAAGGAAATGAAGGTTATAATAGGTTATAAGTAGCTTTTCTCTAATTAATTTTTTTTTTAAACCAGGTTTCTGCTTTAGGTCTGGATCCCTCGGGTGCCCGTTTGGTGACTGGAGGATATGACTATGATGTTAAGTTTTGGGATTTTGCTGGAATGGATGCTTCTTTTAAGGCATTTCGATCTCTTCAGCCCTGTGAATGGTATGTATTGCACAGCTTAATACCTTAATATTTGAAGACAGAGTTCGGTTATTTCATTTCCATCTATAATATTTGTACCAAAATGCTGTGTTTATATGACTGTATATTGCCTTCATTATTCAAGTGAAAATAGAGCCTACCTTAATTTTTTCTTTTAGTTTCATTAACTTATGTTTTAAAGACATTTTCTTTTTTTAAATTTGTATTTATAAATTGTCACCTTACCTATTTTATTTTAAAACACCCATTAAACACTGTGTAGTATGTATGTATGTACAATATATGTTAAGCCAATAACCAGGTGATGGTTAATGCTGCACTGTGCAGGTATGGTCAGCTAACATTTGAATCAGAAAGGGCTTTACATATTGCTATCACAAGTCACCCTTCTATTTCTGTTTTTGACCGTATTTGATCTTTTAGCATATTGGATATCAAAAATGGATTTTTACTGGTGAATCAGCTGATATCTTGTTAACTTGCATAATGTATGTTGGAAATGAAGTCTAGTTGATGAAATTTAAAGATACTTAAGAAGGATGTGTATTAGCCAAAATGACTTAAACCCAATTTCCTACTCTTGTGTGAACAGGGTATAAGAATCTAGTTTCACCTTAACCTGAGCTCTTAGGGATGATTTTTTTTTTTCTAAACCTAACATCTACCTGTAAACTCTGGATTCCATCAATTATATGGAGAAAGTTCCTTTCTCTAGACTGTTGAGTGGTTGCTTCCAGTGACCCTTCCAGGAAAGGGGTGGTTGGAGCATTGAACAGGGTGGAGAGTTGGGAGAGCTTTCTTATACTTGTAGAACAGGTTATATGAATTGTTTTTGCTTACACGCTAATAAATGCTTAGATAAGAAATGTTCATATGTGGTTCAGAATTGGGTTTTAGACCTCAGATGTCTCTGGCACCTACGTTTATCAACCAAAATAACCTAACAGTTGTATTTGACTAAAGTGGCTTTGGCCAGTTTTCTACAAATCATATTGATTTGTAAATCTTGAAGTCATTAACTCTTAAGCCGCCTTCAGTAAAGATATGAAAATTCCCTAAGAGAACATAGCAGATCAGTTGGAAAAGAAAAAAAATTTAAGGAACTGAGTATCTCCAAAGATGACTGCATTTAAAAAAGCTCTCACGATTTAAAATGGTAACATGAGTTAGTGTGATGATCTTTTAAAAATGTACTTAAAATATGTTGTTATATTTCTTTTTCCTGTTTGATAGTTGCTTGATTCATATCAGAATTGTGTTCTTCTTTTACTTTTACAGCTGTAAACTGGCCTATTCTGGGCTATCCAGTATTCTATTAATGATCAGCTCTGAATAGAATACATGTCTCATGAGTCTCAAGCTAGTGCTTTGTTACTAAACTATGTCATTTGCTATACTGTCATAATTGAAAATGTGGAAAAACCCAAGAATAGGCTTATTTTCTCTTCCATAATTAAATTTTTGCTTCCTATATATAGTAGTGACCTATCAGAGGATAGATGGGAAGAACCAGAATTCTTGACAATCCATTTAAGATTAATATAAACTGTAATACTGCAAACATTATGTGAATTCTACTATTTTAAATCATGAGAACCATTCAACTTTCCCATCTTTTGCCCCTAATCCCCAAATATATGACTCGCCTTTTTAAGACAGTGTTTTTTTACTCAGTATTTTATATCCATATAGTTACATATTCATCTGTAATTAACTTTTTACTGTGCAAAATTTCAAACATAGAGAAAAGTAGGATTAGTATAGTAGCCATCTACCCTCTACTTAAACAGTCATAAGCACTTTTCTGTATTTGCTTCATCTCATTTTTGTAATTTCTGAAGTATTTAAAAGTAAAAACAGACAAAATTTTCACTTTGAAATACTTCAGTATATATCTTTCAAAAACAGACATTTTCCTATATACATAGTCGCAATTATTACATCTAACAAAATTCTTTAGAATTTCTTACTATTTCTAATGACTATCCATATTTAAATTTTGCTGTTTGCCCTCAAAATGTGTTTTAATGCTGGTTTGTCAAACATGGATCTAGTCATGTAATACACATTGCATTTATTTTGTACTTCTCTTACATAACTTTTAATCTAGAACACTGTCTGCTTCCTACCATTTTCTTCCCCATGAATTTGTTAAACAGATCTAGTTGTCCTCTGTAAGGTTCTTCCTTCCTTCCTTTCTAATTGCTTCCTAATGGTATCATTTAACTTCAGAAATGTTTATTTTTCTCAAGCATTTCCTATAGAAGATCCAAAAGCTTGATCATAATCCATATTGTATCATATCAGGTGGCTTGTGTTGTCTATTTGTTGCCATTATTTGTTACCAGCAATTCAGTTTGATCCCTGGATTAAGTTGGTGACATCAGATTCCTCCATTGTAAAGTTAATATTATATATTTGAGATAGACAAGAACTTTGTGAGAATATTCTTTGGTTCCATGGAAATATCTAGATTCTTGTCCTGTCTTCACTTGAGTTTAGCATCCTTTGATTATTCATACCTATATCAGTTATCTCACTGAGGGTTCCAAGTTTGGGATTTTCTAGTTCTATTATTGTACCTACATTTGTTTGATGGCATTCTTCAAAAGAACTTTTCCTTATTAACCAATGTTATTTGGTTACCCTGAAGTTCAGTTTCTACTGGAGAGGTAGGATAAATGCTTAGTTATTTCCCTTTAATTATCCATTTTCAACTTAAGAGTTGCAGGTGATAAATGAGTTATTCCTATTACTGATGGTGATTTTTTTTCTTTTTCTTTTTTGAGCATCAGTATTTATGATTTTAAAATTATCATGTGTTTCCTGAACAGTGACTTGTGGTTACCATGGGGGAGGGTTTAGAGTGGGTGAGTGGGTGGTGAGGGGATAAAGGGGCACAAAAATTCTCAATCATAATATAAGTTAGTCACGAGGATGGAAGTCCAGCGTGGAGCATATAGCCAGTGATTCTGTAACTCTTCCTGTGTTGACAGATGCTAACTGCATTAGTGGGAAGATTTAATAATATGGGTAACTTAAATTAATTAATACTCTTTAAAAATTGAAGTATCATTGATATAAAATCCTCTGTTGGTTTCAAGCATACAACACAGTGGTTTAGCAGTTACACATATCCCCTTATCTCCTCGGCTCCACTGCCTGTTCTGCAGTCTTCGGTCATTTTCAGGGTTAGTTGTATTTGCTGTAGCTGCTTCCTTGGGGGGTGTGTGTGTGTGTGTGTGTGTGTGTGTGTGTGTGTGTGTGTTTCTGCCTTGCTGCTTCCTTGGGGGGGTGTGTGTGTAGGTTTCTGCCTTGTTGCTTCCTTGGGTGTGTGTGTGTGTGTGTAGGTTTCTGCCTTGCCTTCCTACTGCGCCATCTTGTTGAACCACTGTGTTAGGTACTTGTAACCAATATAAGATTGTATATCAACAATACTTTAATAAAAAAAATTATCTTGTGTTTCAGTCAGTTGCAGTCATTATTCTTTTTGGTGTTTAAATTGTCCCAGATTTGGCCAGTGAGAATCCCTGATTGTTGTGTAGGTTTGACATGACCTCATTTGTCTTCAAAAGATTATTTTCTGGCACAATATGATGTAGGTTGCCTGGTATATTCCTTTCTAAGTCCTGGAATCAGCATTTCCCATGAAGACCTGTTTTTTTAAATGGGAATCGTATTTAGATACTAAATCAGAATGCTACATATGCTTTGTGATATTGGGGTATCATTGTTTCTTGACCTTTTCATTGGAAAGAGGTGGAAAATATAGATACATATGCATATGTATGTGTGTGTGTTTAAATGATGAGGTCATACTAATACTTCCATTTCAAAATTTCAGTAAACTTTTAATTTGAGAAGTTTTTTTAATTTACAGAAAAGCTCCAAAAAAAGTCCAGAGTTCAGGTATACCCCTAACCAGTTTCTCCTCTTAGCATCTTATGTTACAATGATACATTTGTGACAAACTAATGTTGGTACATTTCTATTAAATAAACTACAAACTTTATTTGGATTTCACTGTTGTTTCTACTAATATCCCTTCCAAGATAGCACATTACATTTAATCTTCATGTCTGCTTTATGATAGTTTCTCAGTGTTTCCTTATTTTTCATGACCTTAATAGTTTTGAAAACTACTGGTCAGGTATTTTGTAGACTGTCCCTTGATTTGGTTTTTTAAGTTTTTCACATATGTGCCCTTGTCACGTATCAGGGGTACACGTTAACCATGTTTTTAAGGTTTCTCTATTGTAAAGTTACTTTTTCTCCCTTTTCCAAATGCAGTTTTTTGGAAGCAGGTCAATAAAGGCTGTTCACACTTGGGAGATTAGAAAAATTAAGTCCTCCTGGAGGTGGTATTTACATAAACTACTTGGAATTATTCTGTAAAGAAAAACTGTCTCTTCTTTCCCATTAATTAATCATTTATGTCTAACAGTATTCACTACTGGCTATTAATTTTGTATCTTGGGCTAAAAGCCTATACTGTGTTACTCATTTTGTTGCTCAGGTTGTTAGAACTATGGCCATCAGGAACTCTTTCAGTTTGGCTTTTGTGTTCCTTTCTTTGACATGCCTTCTTTTTTTTTGAGTACTTCCTTACTTTCTGGTACTGTAAGATGCTCCGGAATCATTTGTACTTTCCCTGCCTGAGCCCTAGAATCAGTCATACTTCCTAGGAGAATGGTCTCAGAAAACAGGATCTATATTCTTCATATGCTTGTTACTCGTGGGGTGTCACTGCTTCTAGGCCTTCTCAGCCAACAGAGCTAGGAAGTATATTCATGTTTACTAACCTGTGTATATACTCTATCTATAATTGTTTCTGTGTCCATTTGCATCTGTCTTAGGTAGATAGGGGTTCATACTGAAATCTCTGATGAATCCATTACACATTTGTTCATTCTAGCCTTTCCTCTTCTTCCTACATGGAACCTCTTGAGAAACCCGGCTCCCGCCAACCGTCCATTTATGTATTTGTCCAACCCCAGGATATATGTAAAAAAGTTTCAGAATTGTTAATCTTTACCTGTGTTCCAATTTAAATTTAACACTATAGAATGTTACGAAATGTCTTTGATTTTTATACTCAAATTCAAAGAACATTTTTGAGAAAAGACTGACTGGGTAAGACCAGAAGTTGGCAAAATTTTTCTGTAAAGGTCCAGGTAGTAAGTATTTTAGGTCACAAATGAACTTTGTTAAACTTCCCATGTGTGTAGGTATGTGTCTATATTATGTAAGGTTGAATTTACAAAAAAATTTTAAATACAATGCAGGTATTTACTTTTTTTTGACATTCAATTTCATTCTCTTTATTTTTGTTAGCTCATTGTTTTAGTTTATGCTTCTGATATCCAATATATTAGTGATAAATCCTATTTAATGCCAGTTGCAAATTTGATATATGTGCAGTAAGATCTCATTCAATTGATACCTGTTGAATATGGCAGAGTCAAACTTTGGTAAGCCATTAGAAGCTTTTCTTCTTGACATTGATCTGTTAAACAATCTTTTAGAGAAGTTGTTTACCCATATGAGAATCCATACATACCTATTTCTCAGCTAAGTTTTTCTATAACTTTGTTGTCACCCATCTACATTATTCCTGTATCTTCTGCAATGAAACCTTGAGGAAGTTTGTCTGGAAGATAAAAGACCGTCTCTTCACCTGGAATAGCAGATGTCAGAATTTGGCTGATATCCAGCAGGCAGCATCATGGTGAATAAGTGGGTGTTAAAGAGGCATTCACACAAAAAGGACCTCCACAGACATTCAGGAGGGAAGGCAAAAGTCGTGAGTTTAGGAGGGGGACTCAGGTAAGGTGGTGTGGATTTTGGTCACCTCTGATGGATTTTTCCAAAGGACTCTGGTACTGTCGTATTCTTGGCTATGCTTTCACTCCTCTGGGACATCTTAAAAAGACTTTGATATTGAATTTTTTCTTGATCCACCAGTATAAAAGTCATATTTTTCAAAATCTTTTGTTGTTTAGCTTCCTTTTGAGTCAGCTTCCATTTTTGGTATTTTGAAGTCTGTTTAACAATTTGTTTTGAACTTTTGCCAGCAGCTATATTAGATTTGTGGATCTCTAGTTTCTAAAGTCTTCCTTTGTCCTATTTAGTGAAATCAGGACCACATTTTCTCTAATCCAGTCTGCTAGTCACCTTTTACTTTCTCTGCTCCTCACAGATTCTTAATAATTTTATTTGTAGGCTCAAAAGTCAGGATTCTTGGCCTCATAGAATCTTTGGCTGTATCGTCTATGCAAACAAAATGTGGATGGAGTAAAATTTTTCATAAGATAAAAATAATTTTTGGATCACTTAAGTAGCCCAAGTTAAGAATTCCTTATATTCTGCCCATTTAAAAATGGCTAGATAACTATTCTTTAAAGCATTTTCATTAATCAAGTAATATATAAGCTATGCTCTTAGACTGCTATGAAGATATTACAGATAAAACTGAAGTTCTTCCTTGATCATCTTCATTTTAATCTCTCTCCCAAGTATTATCACTCTTTTCACTATGGTGTGTATTTGATGTTTTTCCATATAATTATCAACAAATTTATGTACCTATAAAAAATAGTATATGCTGTATTTGTTTTCATAGATGGCATCAGATGATTGTTATTCCGTAATTTGCCTTTTCTCTGCTTCACAATATTGTTTTGAGATTTCTAATACCATTACATATATACCACTTTCTTATACCATATTCTTTTTTTTTCTTTTTTGTTTTTTAATAGTTTATTTTGGTATCATTAATCTACAGTTACGTGTGCAATATTATGGTGATTAAACTACCCCCTTCATCAGGTCCCCTCCACCAACCCCATTACAGTCACTGTCCTTCAGCATAGTGAGATTGTATAGAGTCACTACTTGTCTTCTCTGAGTTGTACAGCCCTCCCCGTGCCCCCCCAACATTACATCTGTTAATCGTAATACCCCCTTTTCCCCCTTGTCCCTCCCTTCCCACCCATCCTCCCGAGTCCCTTTCCCTTTGGTAACTATTAGTCCGTTCTTGGGTTCTGTGAGTCTGCTGCTGTTTTGTATCTTCATTTGGTACTTGTCTTTTTCGGCTTGACTTATTTCACTGAGCATAAGACTCTCTAGCTCCATCCATGTTGTTGCAAATGGTAGGATTTGGTTTCTTCTTATGGCTGTATAATATTCCATTGTGTATATGTACCACCTCTTCTTTATCCATTCATCTACTGATGGACATTTAGGTTGCTTCCATTTCTTGGCTATTGTAAATAATGCTGCGATAAACATAGGGGTGCATCTGTCTTTTTCAAACTGGGCTGCTGCATTCTTAGGGTATATTCCCAGGAGTGGAATTTCTGGGTCAAATGGTATTTCTATTTTGAGTTTTTTGAGGAACCTCCATACTGCTTTCCACAATGGTTGAACTAATTTGCATTCCCACCAGCAGTGTAGGAGGGTTCCCTTTTTTCCACATCCTTGCCAACATTTGTTGTTTGTGTTTTGGATGTTGGCCATTCTCACTGGTGTGAGGTGATATCTCATTGTGGTTTTAATCTGCATTTCTCTGATGATTAGCGATGTGGAGCATCTTTTCATGTGCCTGTTGGCCATCTGAGTTTCTTCTTTGGAGAAGTGTCTATTCATGTCCTCTGCTCATTTCTTAATTGGATTATTTACTTTATGTTTGCTGAGGTGCGTGAGTTCTTTATATATTTTGGATGTCAACCCCTTATCGGATACGTCATTTATGAATATATTCTCCCATACTGTAGGATGTCTTTTTGTTCTACTGATGGTGGCCTTTGCTGTACAGAAGCTCTTCAGCCTGATATAGTCCCACTTGTTCATATTTGCTTTTGTTTCCCTTGCTCGGGGAGATATGTTCATAAAGAAGTCGCTCATGTTTATGTCTAAGAAATTTTTGCCTATGTTTTTTTCTAAGAGTTTTATGGTTTCATGACTTACAATCAGGTCTTTGATCCATTTTGAGTTTAATTTTGTGTATGGGGTTAGACAGTAGTCCAGTTTCACTCTCTTAACATGTAGCTGTCCAGTTTTGCCAACACCAGCTGCTGAAGAGGCTGTCATCTCCCCATTGTATATCCAAGGCTCCATTATCAAATATTAGTTGACTGTATATGTTTGGATTAATGTTTGGATTTTCTATTCTGTTCCACTGGTCTGTGGGTCTGTTTTTGTGCCAATACCAAATTGTCTTGATTACTGTGGCTTTGTAGTAGAGCTTGAAGTCAGGGAGCGTAGTTCCCCGTTTTATTCCTCCTTCTCAGGATTGCTTTGGCTATTTGGGGTCTTTTGTGGTTCCATATGAATTTTAGAATTATTTGTTCCAGTTCATTGAAGAAAGCTGTTGGTAGTTTGGTAGGGATTGTGTTGAATCTGTGGATTGCTTCAGGTAGTATAGCCATTTTGACAATATTTATTCTTCCTAGCAAAGAGAATGGGATGATTTTCCATTTGTTAGTGTCCTCCTTAATTTCTCTTAGGAGTGTCTTGTAGTTTTCAGAGTATAGCTCCTTCACTTCCTCTGTTAGGTTTATTCCTAGGTATTTTATTCTTTTTGATGCAATTGTGAATGGAATTGTTTTTCTGATTACTCTTTCTGTTAGTTCATCGATAGTGTATAGGAAAGCAACAGATTTCTGTGTGTTAATTTTGTATCCTGCAACTTTGCTGAATTCAGATATTAGTTCTAGTAGTTTTGGAATGGAATCTTTAGGGTTTTTTATGTACAATATCATGTCATCTGCAAGTAGTGACAATTTGACTTCTTCTTTACCAATCTGGATGCCTTGTATGTCTTTGTTTTGTCTGATTGCCGTGGCTAGGACCTCCAGTACTATGTTGAAAAACAGTGGAGAGAGTGAGCATCGTGTGTTGTTCCCGATCTTAGATGAAAAGCTTTCAGCTTCTCGCTGTTAAGTATGATGTTAGCTGTGGGTTTGTCATGTATGGCCTTTATGATGTTGAGGTACTTGCCCTCTATACCCATTTTGTTGAGAGTTTTAATCATGAATGAATGCTGTATGTTGTCAAATGCTTTTTCAGCATCTATGGAGATGATCATGTGGTTTTTGTTCTTCTTTTTGTTGATGTGGTGGATGATGATGGATTTTCGAGTGCTCTACCATCCTTGCATCGCTGGGATGAATCCCACTTGATCATTGTGTATGATCCTCTTGATGTATTTTTGAATTCGGTTTGCTAATATTTTGTTGAGTATTTCTGCATCTCCATTCATCGGGGATACTGGTCTGTAGTTTTGTTTTTTGGTGAAGTCTTTGCCTGGTTTTGGTATTAGAGTGATGCTGGCCTCATAGAATGAGTTTGGAAGTATTCCTTCCTCTTCTATTTTTTGGAAAACTTTATGGAGAATGGGTGTTATTTCTTCTCTATATGTCTGGTGGAATTCAGAGGTGAATGCCTCCAGTCTGGGGGTTTTGTTCTTGGGTAGTTTTTTGAATACTGATTCAATTTCGTTGCTGGTGATTGGTCTGTTTAGTTTGTCTGTTTGTTGTTTGGTCAGTTTTGGAAGGTTGTATTTTTTTAAGAAGTCCATTTCTTCTAGGTTTTCCTGCTTGTTAGCATATAGATTCCTATAATATTCTCTTCTAATTCTTAGTATTTCTATGTGGTCTGTTGTTATTTTTCCTTTCTCATTTCTGATTCGGTTTATGTGTGTAGGTTCTCTTTTTCTCTTAATGAGTCTGGCTAGGGCAAGGACCAGCTCTTGGTTTCATTGATTTTTTTCTATTATTTTATTCTTCTCAATTTTATTTATTTCTTCTCTGATCTTTATTATGTCCCTCTTTCTGGTGACTTTGGGCCTCATTTGTTCTTCTTTTTCCAATTTCAGTAATTGTGTCTTTGGACTATTCATTTGGGAATCTTCTTCTTTCTTTAGATAGGCCTGGATTGCAATATACTTTCCTCTTTGAACTGCCTTTGCTGCGTCCCACAGAAGTTGTGGCTTTGTGTTGTTGTTGTCATTTGTCTCCATATACTCTTTGATTTGGTCATTGACCTATTGATTAATTAGGAGATTGTTGGGAAGTCTCCATGTATTTGTTAGCCTTTTTGTTTTCTTCCTAAAATTTAATTCTAGTTTAATACCTTTATGATCTGAGAAGTTGGTTGGTAGAATTTCAATATTTTTGACTTTACTGAGGTTCTTTTTGTGGCCTAGTGTGTCGTCTCTTCTGGAAAATGTTCCACGTGCACTTGAGAAGAATATGTATCCTGCTGCTTTTGGGTGTAGAATTCTGTAGATGTCTGTTAGGTCCATCTGTTCGTTGTGTTGTTCACTGCCTCTGTGTCTTTACTTATTTTCTGTCTGGTTGATCTGTCCTTTGGAGTGTGTGGTGTGTTGATGTCACCTAGAATGAATGCATTGCTTTCTATTTCCTCCTTTAATTCTGTTAGTATTTGTTTCACATATGCCAGCGCTCCTGTGTTGGGTGCATATATATTTATAATGGTTATATCCTCTTGTTGGATTGACCCCTTTATCATTATGTAATGTCCTTCTTTATCTGTTGCTACTTTCTTCCTTTGAAGTCTATTTTGTCTGATATAAGTACTGTAACACCTGCTCTTTTCTCTTGTTTTTAGCATGAAGTATCTTTTTCCATCCCTTCACTTTTAGTCTGTGTATATCTTTGGATTTGAGGTGAGTTTCTTGTAGGCAGCATATAGATGGGTCTTGCTTTTTTACCCATTCTGTTACTCTGTGTCTTTTGATTGGTGCATTGAGTCCATTTACATTTAGGGTGATTATCGATAGATATGTACTTATTGCCATTGCTGGTTTTAGATTCGTGGTTACCAAAGGTTCAAGGGTTGCTTCTTTACCATCTAGCAATCTAACTTAACTTTCCTGTTAAGTTATTGTAAACACAGTCTTATGTTTCTTTATTTCTCTCCGTTCTTATTCTTCCTACTCCATTCTTTATGTACTAGGTATTTTATTCTTTGCCTTTAGTTAGTATTTGGATGGTCTGCTTTCTTTGCTATGATTTTATTTTCTCTAGTGACATCTTTTTAGCCTTAGTAGTGATTCCCTCTAGAGCAGTTCCTTTAAGATGTCCTCTAGAGGTGGTTTATGGGAGGCAAACTCTCTCAGCTTTCGCTTGTCTGGGAATTGTTTAATCCCTCCATCATATTTAAATGATAATCGTGCTGGATACAGTATTCTTGGTTTGAGGGCCTTCTGTTTCATTACATTAAATATATCATGCCATTCTCTTCTGGCCTGTAAGGTTTCTGTTGAGAAGTCTGATGATAGTCTGATCAGGTTTCCTTTGTAGGTGATCTTTTTTCTTTCTCTAGGTGCCTTTAATACTCTGTCCTTATTTTTGATCTTTGCCATTTTAATTATTATGTGTCTTGGTGTTGTGTTCCTTGGCTCCCTTGTGTTAGGAGATCTGTGGGCTTCTGTGGAGTGCGAGACTTTTTCCTTCCTCAGCGTGGGGAAGTTTTCAGCAGTTATATCTTTGACGACACTTTCTATCCCTTTTTCTCTCTCTTCTTCCTCTGGTACTCCTATAATGCGAATATTGTTCCGTTTGGATTGGTCACACAGTTCTCTTAATATTCTTTCATTCCTAGAGATCCTTTTATCTCTCTCTGCCTCATCTGCTCTGTATTCCTGTTTTCTGATTTCTATTCCATTAACAGTCTCTTGCATCTCGTCCAGTCTGCTGCTAAGCCCGTCGATGGCTTGTCTCATTTCTGCATTGTCTTTCCTCACTTCCGTCACTTCCTCTCTCAGGTCTTGTATATTTCTCTGTAGATTCATTAGCATGGTTATGGCTTTTTTTCTGAATTCTTTTTCAGGAAGATTGTGCATTTCCATCCCTTCAGTTTCCCTCTCAGGTGTTGTCTTGGTCTGGGTGATCTTTGTGCCATATTCCTCTGTCTTTTCGTGCCTATGGAAGTGGTTGCTGGTAGGTGCCATATATGTCAGCTGGGCTCTTTAAGACCGCCTCGTGGGGTGCCGAGTCCTCTCAGGTACCAATGCAGGCTGTACGCTGTGCTGTAAGTTCTGGTCTGTCTTTTAGGAGTAGTTGTATTTGCTGTATTGTAATAGATTTATATAGTTTTGGGAGGAGATTTCAGCCACCCTGCTCATGCCTCCATCCTCCCCGAGCTCCACCATATTCTTTATAGGAGGTACATAGCATGCTGTGAATAACTTAGCATAATGCAGTGGTTTTCAAACTTTTGTATGTATCAGAACCATCTGAGGAACTTGTTAAAATTTTACAAGCTGGACCTCATTTTTAGAGTTTCTAATTCTTTGTAATTCTGTGGGCCAAGATTTACATTGCTAACAACTAGGCTGATGCTGCCGGCATACCTAGGCTGAGGATACACTTTGAAAATCACAGTACTGATTAGCTGTTCTGTTACTGATGGGCTTTAGAGTTGAGGCCACTTTTTCTCTATTAAAAAGAAATGATGAAATGAGTACCTTTATGCTTCATTGGGCATATTATTATTTGAGTGTTTCTTAAGAACTGATGTCAAGAAGTGATGTCTTTTGTGCATGTTATGAATTTTTGGCATTGTGAAACACACTTTGGATTATCCGTTTCTATGAAACGTTCCATGGATTTATCACTGGGAGACAAAGAGGCAGTACAAGCATATGCTTTGTTGTCTACTTGCAAACTAAATAACACATGCACAGTGACTAATCAGTGACAGACTTTGGAAGAAGTAGTGTGATTGGTCATTGGTCAGGATGCACCTCTGCTATGTTTATAGTGATTTTTGTACTGAAGAGCTAGTAGTATAAAGTCTGTACTTTATAGTTACTCACAGTAATATGCTATAGTAACTAATATTTGAACCATGTTGTTGTAGTCCAGTGTTATTTATATAAATCGTGGTAACTGAAATTCATGCATATCAGAACCATGCAAATCAAGGATTGCCTGTATATAACATGGAAAAAAATACAAAAGAAACTCAATGGGACATATGGAATGAAACAGTTTCTTTATTGTGGAAAGTAAGTTATTTCCCTCCACCCTGAGTTTTTTTGATAAATCTTTTCTTTTTATTTAGCTATCATTAATGTACAATTACATGAACAACATTATGGTTACTAGACTCCCCCAATTATCAAGTCCCCACCACAAACCCCATTATAGTCACTGTCCATCAGTGTAGTAAGATGCTATAGAATCACTACTTGTCTACTCTGTGTTATACTCCCTTCTCCGTGTCCCCCCCACCTATATTATACATGCTAATCGTAATGACCCTTTTTCTCCCTTATCCCTCCCTTCCCACCCATCCTCCCCAATCACTTTCCCTTTGGTAACTGTTAGTCCATTCTTGGGTTCTGTGAGTGTGTTGCTGTTTTGTTCCTTCAGTTTTTCCTTTGTTCTTATACTCCACAGAAGAGTGAAATCATTTGATACTTGTCTTTCTCCACCTGGCTTATTTCACTGAGCATAATACTCTCTAGCTCCATCCATGTTGTTGCAAATTGTAGGATTTGTTTCCTTCTTATGGCTGTATAATATTCCATTGTGTATATGTACCACCTCTTCTTTGTCCATTCATCTACAGATGGACACTTAGGTTGCTTCCATTTCTTGGCTATTGTAAATAATGCTGCGATGAACATAGGGGTGCATATGTCTTTTTCAAACCTGGCTGCTGCATTCTTAGGGTAAATTCGTAGGAGTGGGATTCCTAGGTCAAATGGTATTTCTATTTTGAGTTTTTTGAGGAACCCCCATACTGCTTTCCAGAATGGTTGAACTAATTTACATTCCCACCAGCAGTGTAGGAGGGTTCCCTTTTCTCCACATCCTTGCCAACATTTGTTGTTGTTTGTGTTTTGGATGTTGGCCATTCTCACTGGTGTGAGGTGATATCTCATTGTGGTTTAAATCTGCATTTCTCTGATGATTAGCAATGTGGAGCATCTTTTCATGTGCCTGTTGGCCATCTGAGTTTCTTGTTTGGAGAAGTGTCTATTTATGTCCTCTGCTCATTTCTTAATTGGATTATTTACTTTATGTTTACTGAGGTGCATGAGTTCTTTATATATTTTGGGTGTCAACCCCTTATCGGATATGTCATTTATGAATATATTCTCCCATACTGTAGGATGTCTTTTTATTCTACTGATGGTGTCCTTTGCTGTACAGAAGCTTTTCAGCCTGATATAGTCCCACTTGTTCATTTTTGCTTTTATTTCCCTTGCTCGGGGAGATATGTTCATAAACATGTCGCTCATGTTTATGTCTATGAAATTTTTGCCTATGTTTTTTTCTAAAAGTTTTATGGTTTCATGACTTACAATCAGGTCTTTGATCCATTTTGAGTTTACTTTTGTGTATGGGGTTAGACAGTAGTCCAGTTTCATTCTCTTACATGTAGCTGTCCAGTTTTGCGAACACCGGCTGTTGAAGAGGCTGTCATCTCCCCATTGTATATCCAAGGCTCCATTATCAAATATTAGTTGACTGTATATGTTTGGATTAATGTTTGGATTTTCTATTGTATTCCACTGGTGTATGGTTCTGTTTTTGTGCCAATACCAAATTGTCTTGATAACTGTGGCTGTGTAGTTAGAACTTGAAGTCAGGGAGCATAATTCCCCCCACTTTATTCTCCCTTCTCAGGATTGCTTTGACTATTTGGGGTATTTTGTGGTTCCATATAAATTTTAGAACTATTTGTTCCAGTTCATTGCAGAATGCTGTTTGTATTTTGATAGGGATTGCATTGAATCTGTAGATTGCTTTAGGCAGAATGGCCATTTTGACAATATTAATTCTTCGTATCCATGAGCTCGGGATGTGTGTCTATGTATTGGTATCTTCTTTAATTTCACTCATGAGTGTCTTGTAGTGTTCAGAGAATAAGTCTTTCACTTTCTTGGTTAGGTTTACTCTTAGGTATTTTATTCTTTTTGATGCAGTTGTGAATGGAATTGTTTTCCTTATTTCTCTGTCTGCTATTTCTTCGTTAGTGTATAGGAATGCAACAGATTTCTGCGTATTAATTTTATATGCTGCGACTTTGCTGAATTCAGATATTAGATCTAGTAGTTTTGGAGTGGATTTTTTTCGGGTTTGTTAAGTACAATATCATGTCATCTGCAAACAGTGACAGTTTGACTTCTTCCTTACCATTCAGGATGCCTTTTGTTTCTTTGTGTTGTCTGATTGCCGTGGCTGGGACCTCCAGAACTATGTTGAATAAAAGTGGGCAGAGTGGGCATCCTTGTCTTGTTCCCGATCTTAAAGGAAAAGCTTTCAGATTGTTGCTGTTAAGTATAATGTTGGCTGTGGGTTTTCATATATGGCCTTTATTATGTTGAGATCCTTCCCCGCTCTATATATTTTGTTGAGAGTTTTTATCATGAATGGATGTTGATTTTCCCTCTACCCTGATTTTATCTGATAACAGATTAACAAATTAATGATTAATTTGAAGACTTAAAGTTAGGTGTTTTGCTTTAATTTCTGGGATAATTTGGTCAACCAAGTTCTGTTAAGTCAGGTGCAACACAATTTCATATACAATACTTACTAGTTTAAGTGATTGTATAGTATATTCTTTTGGGAGAAAATTGTTTGTAGTTTTTATTACCATATGATATGGTTTTCAACAGTTTAATTATTTGTCAAAGTTTTCAATCTTTTCAAATGGATGAATTCTAGTTTTTATCATGTGCTTCTTACTTTAAAACTACTATTCTTATTTGAAGTATAATGCTAAAATAAATTTCCATGTCAGAAATTCATATTTTCCATTTCAGAAATTCATAATTGAAGACAGGATTGTTTGGCCAATTATAGAGACTGTCTTCCCAAAGTCTTTTGTGAGTGGGTACTTACTGGAACTGCTCAGCTGTGTGGATAGCAGTCAGTGTGAAGTCAGATAGCTCTGCATACTTCAGCAGCTTTTGAAGCTTTGCATGTTATAGGTTTCTCAAACAGAGGTTTATAAACATATTTTTAGGGACTAATGAAATCTTTTCATTAAGTACCAAATTCTGATAAATATTTGGCCCAACCCTAATACATGCATTTGTTTCAGTTTGTGTTTAAAATCACATGGGTTCAAGTACTACATTCAATTTTGTTGATATCCTAATAAGAAAGGGGCAGAGATACGCCTTATACCTAAATAATATGTTGGCACCAAGTGAAAGCTTGTTTTGTTATAAAGTGATGTATGAACAGAGTTTTCACAGTCCTTCCTTATAAAAGAGACAATTAGTGGAAAAATTGGGTCATCACTGAAGCAGTAAAATAGGTATGTGCTATATATAGCAGGAAACAAGTATTCATCACCTTGTTGATATGATGGCAGAATCGAGGATTTCAGTAGTGGGATAGAATTAATTTGTTCCATGATAAAGAACTAGTTTCATTCTATGTGGTATTGTTTCAGCAAAAATCTGAATTTTATTCGTTCTTTAGTTTTAGTATTCACTTAAAAAATCACTTTATTGATGTATAATTTACATATGATAAACTCTCTCATTTTAAGTGTGTAATTCAGCAATTTTTAAGAAACTTACTGAGTTGTATAGCCATCACTGTAATCTGATTTCCATCACCCTAAGAACAGACATTTGTCATTTGCAGTCACCTTCCATTTCCACCTCCAGCATTAGGCAGCTGCTAATCTACTTTCTATCTGTACAGATTTGCTTTTTTTGACATTTCGTATAAACGGAGTCATAACAATATGTGATTTCCTGTGTCTGGCCTCTCCTCTCCCACTTAGCATAATGTTTTTGAGATTCATCATGTTGTGGCACACATCAGTACTTCATTCCTTTTTATGATCGAATGGCATCTCTGTGTGTGTGTGTGTGTGTGTGTGTAGTATTTTCTCCATTTGCCAGTTGGTGGAACATTGGGTTGTTAACACTTTTTGGCTGTCATGAATAATGCTGCTGTCAACATTTGTGTACAAGTCTTTGGGTGGACATATGTTTCCACCTCCCAAGTAGATACCTAGATTGGGAATTGTTAGGTTAGGGTACAGTGTAAATTTTTGTTTAACATATTAATAATTTGATAAACTGCTTTCAAAGTGGCTGCACCATTTCACATTTCCATTGGAGATATATATAGGTACAGTTTATTGATATTTTATTACCATTTGTTATTTCTTTTTGATGATAGTCATTCCTGTGGATGTGGAGTGGTTAGTATTTACTATTAAAATTGTGAATTTATAGTTTTATGAGTTCTAAGTATTAGAAACCTATTCGTATGTTCATTTTCAGTTATTTTAATAAAAATTATTTGTCATCACAAAGTGATTTTTGAACATACCTTCCTATCAAAAGGAAGGTATTACTACTCAAATTTGGAAAACACTGACTTAAGACATTGAGAAAAGTTCAATTTTAGAATAGTCTTCAAAATATATTGAGTTGAAAATCGAGGTATAGAATAATACATAGTTTTTAATGAAAAGCTTGGAAAAAACAATGTATACTATTTAATTATATATGCATAAAATATTCCTGGAAAGATACAAAAGAAACCAGTAACACTAGCTGTCTAAAGGGCAAAGAACTGGTCATCTGGGAGGATCAAGTGGGAGGAAAATGTGTTATTGGCTCTTTTATATCTTTTTTGAGTTTTAGCTGCCATATGTATATATTATTTATTTAATATAGAAATGAGTGATTTTCTTTTGCTAAAGAACAAAGAAGATATGTTCTGTTTACAAATAGTTTGTTGAGCCTGACTAAATTCGTTATATCATTTAATTCTCATAGCTGCCCTCTATGTCATAGGTACTTTATTATATCTATTTTACAGATGTGGAAGTGGAGGCTCAGAGGGATTAATTAAGTAGCCTAGGTCCCACACTAGGTGATAGAAAGGCATTTGAATACAGGCATTCTAACTGTAGAGAATGTACTATTAATAACTATGTTATACAAAGGCACTGAAGTGATTTTAACCATTTAGAATAAATATCATTATAAACAGTCAAGCGTGTGTATGTTTCCTTAAATTTATTTACCTGTAAGCCTTACTTATCTCAAAACTTTATACACTATGCATGCCAGATAACTGAAGTAATACTATGTTAGCTTTCAGGGAAAGTTTTTTTCATTAGTTTACAGCTGATAATCATGCAACGTAATAGTTCATTTATTTAACATAACTATGTGATAGATGAGTGACTTTTTTTTTTAGGCATTTATGCTTTCTTTGTTCATTTGTGTTATCAGTTAATTCTGGAAAAGAAACTGAAGGGGTACAAAGATTCCCTTATAAATTGGATTCATGATTTGTGTATAAGTTGATGTGTAAAACAGCAGAGTTATATTAATTGCAATAATTATGTAATTGTAACTATTTTTCCATAGGTAATAGCTCATTAATTTAATTAAATTAATTTTCATTCGTGTTAATTCGATTCATTGTTAACTAATTGAATTCATTAATGACAAAATAGTTTTGATTGAGCTTTTTATAATTATTAGAGAATGGTAGATTGTTTTATGAGTTTCCTTATGGCCACTATTTTTTTCAAAAATTTTTTTATTAAGGTATCATTAATATACACTCTTATGAAGGTTTCACAAGAAAAGCAATGTTTATAGTACATTCACCCTTATTATCGAGTCTTCCCCTATACCCTATTGCAGTCACTGTCTGTCAGTGTAGTAAGATGCCACAGAGTCCCTCTTTGTCTTCTCTGAGCAACACTGTCTTCCCCGTGACCCCACACGCTATGTGCACCAGTCATAATACCCCACAATCCCCTTCTCCCTCCTTCTCCACCTGCCCTACTCTATCCCTCCCCTTTGGTAACCACTAGTCCCTTCTTGGAGTCTGTGAGTCTCCTGCTATTTTGTTCCTTCAGTTTTGCTTCGTTGTTTTAATCCACAAATGAGTGAAATCATTTGGTACTTCTCTTTCTCCACATGGCTTATTTCACTGAGCACAATACCCTCTAGCTCTTAACATGTTGCTGCAAAAAGTAGGATTTCTTTCTCTCTTATGGCTGAATAGTATTCCATTGTGTATATGTACCACATCTTCTTTATCCATTCATCTACTGATGGACACTTAGGTTGCTTCCATACCTTGGCTATTGTAAATAGTGCTGCAGTAAACATAGAGGGGCATATGTCTTTTTGAATCTGATAACTTGTATTCTTTGGGTAAATTCCTAGGAGTGGAATTCCTGGGTCAAATGGTATTTCTATTTTTAGTTTTTTGAGGAACCTCCATATTGCTTTCCACAATGGATGAACTAGTTTACATTCCCACCAGCAGTGAGGAGGGTTCCCCTTTCTCCACATCATCGCCAGCATTTGGTGTTCCTAATCTTTTCTATGTTGGCCATCCTAACTGGTGTGAGATGATATCTCATTGTGGTTTTAATTTGCATTTCCCTGATAATTAGCAATGTGGAGTGTCTTTTCATGTGCCTGTTGTCCATCTGAATTTCTTCTTTGGAGAAGTGTCTGTTCATATCTTCCACACATTTTTTAGTAGAGTTATTTGCCTTTTGGGTGTTGAGGCATGTGAATTCTTTTTTTTTTAACTGTTTTATGCAAAAATGGGATTTAATTTTTCTAAAAGTAGGCCCAGGAGATTTAACTGATTTTCAGTATATGATGTACAATATGAAAGTTTACTGACAATATTAGGTAATAAGGCTACTAATCCATAAATCAAAACAAGAATAAAAATAAAACCTAAGATACAATTTTATACAAGGCTTTACAAAAATTTTGTTATGGAGTAACGTGATCAAGCTCCAGTATAGGTCTAAAAATTATAAAATCATTATACTTGTATTGGTTTCTTGATCTATTTCATGGGCCTATATGTGCATTGAAATGTTTTTATAACTAAAATGGAACAATGGAATTTTTCTCTTTAGTGTGAAACTTGTGCTTGTTTTGTTTTTGCCACACAATGCTCAGTTGTGTCTTAGACTTAAGGACATGTGGATTTCATTTTCACATGAAACAAGATGGTTTTTGTCTTTGCTCTTGCTGCTTGTTAAATAAGAAAACGCTTCTTCACATATTTAAGAACTTGATGAGTGCCAGCAAAATGTTCATTGTTCATTGCAGGATAATCTTTCACAGAAATCTAGGAGTTGTCTAGGGGCGGATTAGTAAATCTCATCCTGAGTATACCATCAGACTCCACTGACTGAGTTCTTCCTCATAAAGTGGAGTTTGCAGGCTAAGTAGAAGATTCAGGAGAAGGATACATCAGTATATATTCAGTAATATGTTTGAATTGAAAGGGACGGAGAATTACTGTTAAATTTTGTTCTGCAGTTTTTCCAGGTGACTTTCAATTAAACGTGAAATATAAGGATATTCTTCACTCTAAGCTCAAAAGCAGTGGAAACATTTTTTAAAAATTTTGCTATCATTAATGTACAATTACATGAACAACATTATGGATACTAGACTCCCCCTATTATCAAGTCCCCACCACATACACCTTATAGTCACTGTCTATCAGCATGGTAAGATGCTGTGGAGTCACTACTTGTCTTCTCTCTGTTATACTGCGTTCCACATACCGCCCCCCCCACCATCTACATTATACGTGCTAATCGTGATGCCCATTTTTTCCCCGTATCCCTCCCTTCCACCCATCTTCCCCAGTTCCTTTCTCTTTGGTAACTGTTAGTCCATTCATGGGTTCTGTGAGTCTGCTGCTGTTTTGTTCCTTCAGTTTTTGCTTTGTTCTTGTACCCCACAGGTGAGTGAAATCATTTGATACTTGTCTTTCTCCACCTGGCTTATTTCACTGAGCATAATACCCTCTACTTCCATCCATGTTCTTGCAAATGGTAGGATTTGTTTTCTTCTTATGGCTGAATAGTATTCCATTGTGTATATGTACCACATGTTCTTTATCCATTCATCTACTGATGGACACTTGGGTTGCTTCCATTTCTTGGCTATTGTAAATAGTGCTGCGATAAACATAGGGGTGCATATGTCTTTTTCAAAATGGGCTGCTGCATTCTTAGTGTAAATTCCTAGGAGTGGAGTTCCTGGGTCAAATGGTATTTCTATTTTGAGTTTTTTGAGGAACCTCCATACTGCTTTCCACAATCGTTGTACTAATTTACATTACCACCAGCAGTGTAGGAGGGTTCCCTTTTCTCCACATCCTCGCCAACATTTGTTGTTGTTTGTGTTTTGGATGTTGGCCATCCTAACTGGTATAAAATAATATCTCACTGTGGTTTTAATCTGCATTTCTCTGATGATTGGGGTTGTGGAGCAACTTTTCATGTACCTGTTGGCCATCTGAATTTCTTCTTTGGAGATGTGTCTGTTCAGCTCCTCTGCCTATTAAAAAAATTTTTTTTTATTAATTGATATACACTCTTATGAAGGTTTAAAATGAAAAAACAATGTAGTTACTACTTTTACCATATTTTCAAATCCACACCCATACCCCAATGCAGTCACTGTCCATCAGTGTAGTAAGATGCCACATATTCACTGTTTGCCATCTCTGTGCTACACTGCTTTCCCCATGACCCTCCCACCCCCACACCATGTGTACTAAACATAATACCACTCAATCACCTTTTCTCTAACTCCCCACCCGCCTTCCCACACCCCTCCCCTTTGGTAACCACTAGTTCCTTCTTGGAGTCTGTGAGTCTGCTGCTATTGTGTTCCTTCAATTTTGCTGCATTGTTATACTCCACAAATGAGGTAAATGGCACTTGTCTTTCTCCATCTGGCCCTTTTCACTGAGCAGAATATCCTCTAGCTCCATCCATGTTGTTGCAAATCGTAGGATTTGTTTCTTTCTTATGGCTGAATAGTATTCCATTGTGTATATGTACCACATCTTCTTTATCCATTCATCTACTGATGGACACTTAGGTTGTGTCCATATCTTGGCTATTGTAAATAGTGCTGCAGTAAACATAGGGGTGCATATGTCTTTTTGAATCTGAGAAGTTGTATTCTTTGTGTAAATTCCAAGGAGTGGAATTCCCGGGTCAAATGGTATTTCTATTTTTAGTTTCTTGAGGAACCTCCATATTGCTTTCCACAATGGTTGAACTAGCTTACAATCCCATCAGCAGTGTAGGGGGGTTCCCCTTTCTCAGCAACCTCGCCAGCATTTGTTGTTCTTAGTTTTTGATGCTGGCTATCCTTACTGGTGTGAGGTGATATCTCATTGTGGTTTTAATTTGCATTTCCCTGATGATTAGTGATGTGGAGCATCTTTCCATGTGTCTGTTGGCATCTGAATTTCTTGTTTGGAGAATTGTCTGCTTAGCTCCTCTGCCCATTTTATAAGTGGCTTATTTGCTTTTTGTTTGTTGAGGTGCGTGAGCTCTTTATGTAATTTGGATGTCAACCCATTATCAGATATGTCATTTATAAATATATTCTCTCATACTGTAGGATGTCTTTTTGTTCTATTCATGGTGTCCTTTGCTGTACAGAAGCTTTTTACTTTGATGTAGTCCCACATGTTCATTTTTGCTTTTGTTTTTCCTTGCCTGGGGAGATACGTTTATGAAGAAGTTGCTCATTTATGTCCAGGAGATTTTTGCCTATATTTTTTTCTAAGAATTTTATGGTTTCATGATTTACATCCAGGTGTTTGGTCTATTTTGAGTTTACTTTTGTGTATGGGGTTAAACAATAATCTAGTTTCATCCTCTTATATGTAGCTGTCCAGTTTTGCCAACACCAGCTGTTGAAAAGGCTGTCATTTCCCCATTGTATATCCACGGCTCCTTTATCTTATATTAATTGACCATATATGCTTGGATTTATATCTGGGCTATCTAGTCTGTTCCATTGGTCTGTGGGTCTGTACTTGTGCCAGTACCAAATTGTCTTGATTACTGTAGCTTTGTAGTAGAGCTTGAAGTCAGGGAGCGTAATTCTCCCCAGTTTATTCATCCCTCTCAGGATTGCTTTGGCTTTTCTGGGTCTTTTGTGGTTCCATGTGAATTTTACAACTATTTGCTTCAGTTCATTGAAGAATGCTGTTTGTATTTTGATAGGGATTGCATTGAATCTGTAGATTCCTTTAGGCAGGGTGGCCATTTTGACGATATTAAGTCTTCCTATCCATGATCACGGGATGTGGTTCCATTTATTAGTATCCTCTTTAATTTCCCTTATGAGTGTCTTGTAGTTGTCAGGGTATACGTCTTTCACTTCCTTAGTTAGGTTTATTCCTCAATATTTTATTCTTTTTGATGCAATTGTGAATGGAATTGTTTTCCTGATTTCTCTTTCTGCTTGTTCACCATTAGTGTATAGAAATGCGATAGATTTCTGTGTATTAATTTTGTATCCTGCAACGTTGCTGAATTCAGATATTAGATCTTGTAGTTTTGTAGTGGATTCTTCAGGGTTTTTTTAATGTACAATATCATGTCATCTGTAAACAGGGACAGTTTACCTTCTTCCTTACCAATCTGGATGCCTTTTCTTTCTTTGTGTTGTCTGATTGCTGTGGCTTCGACCTCCAATACTATGTTGAACAGAAGTGGGGAGAGCAAGCATGTTTGTCTTGTTCCTGATCTTAAAGGAAAAGCTTTCAGCTTCTTGCTGTTAAGTATAATGTTGGCTGCAGTTTTGTCATATATGGCCTTTATTATGTTGAGGTACTTGCCCTCTATACCCTTTTGTTGATAGTTTTTATCATGAATGAGAGTTGAATTTTGTCAAATGCTTTTTCAGCATCTATGGAGATGATCATGTGGTTTTTGTCCTTTTTATTGATGTGGTGGATGATGATGGATTTTCGAATGTTGTACCATTCTTGCATCCCTGGAATAAATCCTGCTTGGTCATGATGGATGATCTTTTTGATGTATGTTTGAATTCGGTTTGCTAATATTTTGTTGAGTATTTTTGCATCTATGTTCCTCACAGATATTGGTCTGTAATTTTCCTTTTTTGTGGTGTCTTTGCCTAGTTTTGGTATTAGAATGATGCTGGGCTCATAAAATGAGTTGGGAAGTATTCCCTCTTCTTGTCATCATTTGAAAACTTTAAGGATGATGGGTATTAGGTTTTCACTAAGTGTTTGATAAAATTCAATGGTAAAGCCATCTGGTCCAGGAGTTTTGTTCTTAGGTAGTTTTTTGATTACCAGTTCAGTTTTGTTGCTGGTAATTGGTCTGTTCAGATTTTCTGTTTCTTTCTTGGTTACCCTTGGAAGATTTTATTTTTCTAGAAAGCTGTGTATTTCCTCGAGGTTATCCAGTTTGTTAGTGTATAATTTTTCAAAGTATTCTCTAATAAATCTTAGTATTTCTGTGGTGTCTTTCATGATTTTTCCTTTGTCATTTCTGATTCTGTTTATTTGTGTATACTCTCTTTTTTTCTTGACAAGTCTGGCTAGGTGTTTATCTATTTTGTTTATTTTCTCGAAGAACCTGTTCTTGCTTTCATTGATTATTGCTATTTTATTTTTCTAGATTTTATTTATTTATGCTCTAATCTTTATTATGTCCCTCCTTCTGCTGACTTCGGGCCTCATTTATTCTTCTTTTTCTAGTTTCGTTAATTGTGAGTTTAGATTTTTCATATGGGATTGTTCCTCTTTCCTGATGTAGGCCTGTATTGCGGTATGCTTTCCTCTTAGTACGTCCCACAGATTTTATGGTGTTGAATTTATTTTGTCATTTGACTCCATATATTGCTTGATCTCTGTTTTTATTGGGTCATTGATCCATTGGTTATTTAGGAGCATGTTCAGAAGCCTCCATGTGTTTGTGGGATTTTTCATTATCTTTGCATAATTTCTTTCTAGTTTCATACCTTTTTGGGCTGGCAAACTGTTTAGTACAATTTTAATTTTTTGAATTTACCAAGGCTCTTTTTGTGTGCTAGGATATGGTCTGTTCTTGAAAATATTTCATGTGCACTTAAGAAGAATGTGTATTCTGCTGCTTTTGGGTGTAGAGTTCTGTAGATGTCTGTTAGACTTATCTGTTCTAATATGTTGTTCAGTGCTTCTGTCTCCTTATTCATTTTCTGTCTGTTTTATCTGTACTTTAGTGTGAGTGTATTGTTGAAGTCTCCTAGAGTGAATGCATTGCAGTGTATTTCCTCTTTTAATTCTGTTAATATTTGTTTCACATACGTAGGTGCTCCTGTGTTGCATGCATAGATATTTATAATGGTTATACATTCTTGGTGGATTGACCCCTTTATCATTACGTTGTCCTTTCTTGTCTCTTGTGACTTTCTTTGTTTTGAAGTCTATTTTATCTGATATAACTACTGCAACTCCTGCTTTTTTCTCCCTTTTAGTTGCATGAAATATCTTTTTCCATCCTTTCACTTTTAGTATGTGTATGTCTTTGGGTTTAAAGTGAGTCTCTTATAGGTAGCATTTAGATAGGTTTTGTTTTTTTATACATTCAGTGACTCTATGTCTTTTGATTGGTGCATTCAGACCATTTCTATTTCGGGTGGTTATCGATAGGTATGTACTTAATGCCATTGCAGGCTTTACATTTGTGGTTACCAAAGGTTCAAGGTTAACTTCCTTACTATCTGAGACTCTAACTTAACTCACTTAATATGCTATTACAAACAGAGTCTAAAGGTTCTTTTTTTCTCCTCCTGTATTCTTTATATATTAGGTATCATATTCTGTATTTTGTCTATCCCTTGATTGACTTTGTGGATACTTGATCTTATTTTGCATTTGCTTAGTAATTAACTGTTCTCCCTTCTTTACTGTGGTTTTATTACCTCTGGTGACAGCTATTAAACCTTAGGAACACTTCCAACTGTTGAAGTCCCTCCAAAATACACTGTGGAGACCATTTATGGGAAGTAAATTCTCCCAGCTTTTGCTTATCTGGACATTGTTTAATCCCTCCTTCAAATTTAAATGATAACCTTGCCCGATAAAGTATTCTTGGTTCGAGGCCCTTCTGCTTCATTGCATTAAATACATCATGCCTCTCCCTTCTGGCCTGTAAGGTTTCTGCGGAGACGTCTGATGATAGCCCGATGGGCTTTCCTTTGTATGTGATCTTATTTCTCTCTCTGGCTGCTTTTTTAGTCTGTCCTTATCCTTGATGTTTGGCATTTTAATTTCTGTATGTCTTGGTGTTGTCTTCCTTGGGTCTCATGTGTTGGGAGATCTGTGCACCTCCATTGCCTGGAGACTATCTACTCCTCCTGCTTGGGGAACTTTTCAGCAATCACCTCCTTAAAGACACTTTCTATCCCATTTTCTGTCTCTTCTTCTTCTGGTTCCCCTTTAATATGAATATTGCGCTTGTTGGATTGGTCGCACAGTTCTCTCAATATTCTTTCATTCTTAAAGATGCTTTTTTCTCTCTGTGCCTTTGCTTCTTTGTATTCCTGTTCTCTAATTTCTATTTCATTTATCGTCTCCTCCACCGTATGTAATCTGCTTTTAAAAACTTCCATTTTATGTTTCATTTCTGATACTGTGTTCTGTAATGATTGGATCTCTCACCGGAATTCCTCCCTGAGTTCTTGTATATTTTCCTGTACGTCCATGAGCATGTTACTGATGTTTATTTTGAAATCCTTTCAGGCATATTCATATTCATGAGGTCGATTTTATTTGAATCTTTCTCGGGTTGCATTCATATTCATAATTTTACTTTGAACCATGTTCCACTGGTGTTTCATATTTGTATATCTCGCCCTCTAGTGCCCAGAAGCTCTACTGTCTGGAGCTGCTCAGCCCCTGAAGGTATGTCCGGCATCGTAGGGGAGTTATATTTGTGCCTGGCAGGAGGAAAGAGCTGTTTTATGATTCCTGGCTGCTGTGTCTGTCTCCACTGCAGGTAGCAGTGGGCTGAGCACACAGGTATAAGCCTCTATGTTTTGTATTTGTAGTTGTTGTAGACAGGGCCTCTGTCTGGCCGGCCTAATGCCAGGGTAGTGTTTGCTGGTTTGCAAGCCAGGTGGGCCTGGCTGGGAGAAAGGCACAGTAGGTTGCTTATTACCGAGGAGGTTGTTGGAGCTGTGTGGCCATCCAGGGAGCTAGAGCTCCTGAAGATCGGGAAAGTTCACAATCTGCTGGGCAGAGTGCACCCGGACAATTTTGTCTACCTGTCCTTTCTCCTGAGTAATGAGTTCCGTGCAATCCTTGGCCCTTTAGCAGCCCTCTTGCTGTTAGGACGTCTCTCAGACTCCCCGTCTTTCTTTGTCCCAGAGCCATCAGATATGGATTCCTACTTTTCACAAGTGGCTGGAATCTCAGTCTCCATGTATTCTGCCTGTCTTACCTTTCCAACTCCCTAATCATGAGAGTAACATAAAAACGCCATGAAATATAGGTTTGTGCTCCCAGATCAGATCTCCAGAGTTAGGTATTCTGCAGTCCCAGACCTCCCCTCCCTCCCTGCTCTGTTTCTCTTCCTCCACCTGGAGAGCTGGGGTGGGGGAAAGGCTTGTGTCACGCCAGGCCATTCCTTTGGTGCATTACCCTGTTCCGTGAGGTTTTGTTCTTTTCTCCAGGTGTATGCAGTTTGGCACAGGCCTCTTTCCTATTGCTCTTTCAGGATTAGTTGTATTTGTTAAAATTTCTTAGTATATGTGGTTTTAGGAGGAAGCCTCTGTCTCACCTGTCATGCCGCCATCTTTAATCCTCTGACCCAAATTCTGTATAAATTTTGGATGTTAAGTCCTTGTCGGATATGTCAGTTACAAATATATTCTCCCATACATTAGGATGCCTTTTTGTCTACTGATGGTGTCTTTGGTCTACAGAATTATTTAGCTTTATGTAGCCACATTTGTTCATTTTTTATTTTGTTTCCCTTGCCCCAGGATATGCATTCAGGAAGAAGTTGCTCATGTTTATATTCAAGAGATTTTTCCCTATGTTTTCTTCTAAGAGTTTTATGGTTTCATTACTTATATTCATCCATTTCGCCTTTACTTTTGTGTATGGGGTTAGACAGTAATCCAATTTCATTCTGTTGCATGTAGCTGTCCAGTTTTGCCAACACCAGTTTTTGAAGAGGCTGTCATTTCCCCATTGTATACCCATGGCTCCTTTATCGTATATTAATTGGCCATATGTGGTTGGGTTTATATTTGGCTTCTCTATTCTTTCCACTGGTCTATGGGTGTGTTCTTGTGCCAGTACCAAATTGTCTTGATTAGTGTGGCTTTGTAGTAGGGCCTGAAGTTGGGGAGCATAAGCCCCACCACTTTATTCTTCCTTCTCAGGATTGCTTTGGCTATTCATAGTCTTTTGTTGTTGCATATGAATTTTACAACTATTTACTCAAGTTCGTTGAAGAATTCTGTTGGTATTTTGTTAGGGATTACATGGAATCTGTTGATTGCTTTAGCCAGGATGGCCATTTTGACAATATTAATGCTTCCTATCTGTGAACATGGGATAATTTTCCACTGGTGTCTATTTTAATTTCTCTCATGAGTCTCTTTCAGTTTTCGAAGTACAGGTCTTTCACTTTCTTGTTTAGGTTTAGTCCTAGGTATTTTATTCTTTTTGATGCAATAGAGAATGGAATTGTTTTCCTGATTTCTCTTTCTGCTAGTTTGTTTTTAGTATATAGGAATGCAACACATTTCTGTGTATTAATTTTGTGTAGTATAAGTTTGCTAAATTCAGTTATTCTGGTATTTTTTTTGGTGTAGTTAGGGTTTTCTGTGTGTAATATGTCACTTGCAAATAATGACAGCTTAACTTCTTCCTTATCAATTTGGATGCCTTTTATCTCTTTGTTTTGTCTGATTTCCACGGCTAGGAGGTCCAGTAGTATGTTGAATAAAAGTGGTGAGAGAGGACATCTTTGTCTTGTTCCTGATATTAGGGAAAAGCTTTCAGCCTTTTGGTGTTAGGTATGATGTTGGGTGTGGGTTTGTTGTATATTGCCTTTGTTATGTTTAGGTACCTATCCTCTGTACTCATTTTGTTGAGAGTTTTTATCATGAGTGGATGTTGAATTTTGTTCAATGCTTGTTTCACTTGTATTGAGATGATCTTTTTTTTATCCCTTTTGTTAGTGTTCTATATGATATTGATTGATTTATGAATATTGTGCCATCCTTTCATCTCTGGAATAATCCCACTTGGTCATAATGGGTGATCTTTTTGCTGTATCTTTGAATTGGGTTTGCTAATATTTTGTTGAGTATTTTTACATCTATGTTCATCCAGGATATTCGTCTATAATTTTCTTTTTTGTAGTGTCTTTGGTTTTGGAATTAGACCATTGCTGACCTAATGGAATGAGCTTGAAAGTATTCCCTTCTCTTCTACTTTTTGAAATACTTTAAGGAGATTGGTATTAGCTGTTCTTTAAATGTTTGGTAGAATTCAGCTATGAAGCCATCTGGTTATGGAAATACCAATTCACTTTCATTAATGATAAATGGTATGTTCAGATCTTCTGCTTTCTCCTGGGTCAGTCTTGGAAGGTTGTACCTTTCTAGGAATTTTTCCATTTCTTCTATGTTGTCCACTTTATTGGCATATAATGTTTCATAGAATTCCCGAATAATTCATTGTATTTCTGTGGTATTTTTTGTGACTATTGCTTTTTCATTTCTGATTTTAGTTGTGTACTCTCTCTTTTTTTCTTGATAAGCTGGGTAGGGGTTTGTCTATTTTATTTTCTCAAAGAACCAGCCCTTGGTTTATTTGATTACTTCTATTGTTTTATTCTTCTCTATATTACTTATTTCTGCTGTGATCTTTATTATGTCCCTCCTTCTACCGAGTTTGGGCTTCATTTCTTCCTCTTTTTCTAGTTTCTTTGTGAGTTTACATTGTTTACTTGGAATTTTTCTTGTTTCTTGCAGTAGGCTTGTATTGCTGTGTATTTTCCTCTTAGAAATGCAGCATCCCACAGATTTTGGGTTGTTCAGTTTTTGTTTTCATTTGTCTCTATGTAGTGCTTGCTTCTAGTTTTAATTTGTTCATTGATCCATTCATTATTTAAAAGCATGTTGTTTAGCATCCATATGTTTGTAGTCTTGTTTCCTTGTTTCATATGTTTAATTCCATACCATTGTGGTCTGAGAAGTTGCTGTATACAATTTCAGTCTTTTTGAATTTATTGAGGCTCTCTTTTTGGCCTAGTATGTGATCTACTCTGGAAAACATTCCATGTACACTTGAGAAGAATGTTTATGCTGCTGCTTTTGGATGGAATGTTCTTTATATATTCGTGAAGTCCATCCAATCTAGTTGTTCAGTGCCTCTGTTTCCTGATTAATTTTTTGTCTTGTTGACCCATCTATTGATGTGAGTGGTGTGTTAAAGTATCCTAAAATGAATGTGTTGCCGTCTGTTTCCCCCTTTAATTCTGTTAGTATTTGTTTTTCATATTTAGGTGCTCCTATATTGGGTGCATAGATATTTATAATGGTTATATGTTGGGCTGACTCCTTTATCGTTATGTCTTCTCTGTTTCTTATTACTTTCTTTGTTTTGAAATCTATTTTGTCTGATACAGTCTTCCTACTGCTTTTTTCTCATTCTTATTTGCATGAACACCTTTTTCCATCCTTTCACTGTTAGTCTATGTATGTCTTTGAGTCTGAAGTGGGTCGTTTGAAGGCAACATGTAGATGGGTCTTGTTTCTTTATCCATTCTGTCACTCTGTATCCTTTGGTTAGTGCACTCAGTCCATTTACATTTAAGGTTATTATTAATAGATATGTATTTACTTCCTTTTTAGTAATTGTTTTCTGGTTGTTTTTTTAAATTTATTTTTATTTCAGAAACTTTTATTTTTTTGATACCTTCTCAGTAATTCCCAGAGGATTCCAGAGTGGATAGAATTCCTCTGCTTCTCTAAGCCCTCAGGTTTTCTGCCAGATGTGAAGATCCAGGCTACCTTTTTCTTCCTGATGGGATAGTAATGGAACCTGATTTAGGCCATAAGGAAAGGTCACAGGAGCAAAAAGAATAGCCTCTGGTCAAGACCGATGGATATTGGCTCTTGTCAGGGGCTATGGTGGACTTTGGGAGGCCCACACTTAACTGCTTCCTTTCCCCTTACCTTTTTTGATTTTTTGATTTTTAAAATTTTATTTTGGTATCATTAATCTACAATTACATGTGCAACATTATGGTTACTAAACTCCCCACTTCATCAGGTCCCCGCCACCTATCCCATTACAGTCACTGTCCATCAGCATAGTAAGATGCTGTAGAATCACTATTTGTCTTCTCTGAGTTGTACAGCCCTCCCCGTAACCCCCCAACATTACGTCTGCTATTCATAATGCCCCTTTTTCCCCCTTGTCCCTCCCTTCCCGCCCATCCTCCCCAGTCCCTATCCCTTTGGTAACTATTAGTCCGTTCTTGGGTTCTGTGAGTCTTCTGCTGTTTTTTTCTTTCAGTTTTTTTCTTTGCTCTTATGCTCCACATATGAGTGAAATCATTTGATACTTGGCTTTTTCCGCGTGGCTTATTTCACTGAGCATAATACGCTCTAGCTCCATCCATGTTGTTGCAAATGGTAGGATTCGTTTTCTTCTTATGGCTGTATAATATTCCATTTTGTATATGTGCCACATCTTCTTTATCCATTCATCTACTGATGGACACTTGGGTTGCTTCCATTTCTTGGCTATTGTAAATAGTGCTGCGATAAACATAGGGGTGCATCTGTCTTTTTGAAACTGGGCTGCTGCATTCTTAGGGTAAATTCCTAGGAGTGGAAATCCTGGGTCAAATGGTATTTCTATTTTGAGTTTTTTGAGGACCTCCATACTGCTTTCCACAATGGTTGTACTAATTTACATTCTCACCAGCAGTGTAGGAGGGTTCCCTTTTCTCCACATCCTCGCCAACATTTGTTGTTGTTTGTGTTTTGGATGTTGGCCATCCTTACTGGTGTGAGGTGATATCTCATTGTGGTTTTAATTTGCATTTCTCTGATGATTAGCGATGTGGAGCATCTTTTAATGTGCCTGTTGGCCATCTGAGTTTCTTGTTTGGAGAAGTGTCTATTCATGTCCTCTGCCCATTTCTTAACTGGATTATTCGCTTTTTGTTTGTTAAGGTATGTGAGTTCTTTATATATTTTGTATGTCAACCCCTTATCAGATATGTCATTTATGAATATATTCTCCCATACTGTAGGATGTCTTTTTGCTCTGTTGATGGTGTCCTTTGCTGTACAGAAGATTTTCAGGTTGATATAGTCCCACTTGTTCATTTTTGCTTTTGTTTCCCTTGCCCGGGGAGATATGTTCATGAAGAATTTGCTCATGTTTATGTCCAAGAGATTTTTGCCTATGTTTTTTTCTAAGAGTTTTACAGTTTCATGACTTACAATCAGGTCTTTGATCCATTTTGAGTTTACCTTTGTGTATGGGGTTAGACAGTAGTCCAGTTTCATTCTCTTACATGTAGCTGTCCAGTTTTTCCAACACCAGCTGCTGAAGAGGGTGTCATCTCCCCATTGTATATCCAAGGCACTTTTATCAAATATTAATTGACTGTATATGTTTGGGTTAATGTTTGGGTTTTCTATTCTGTTCCACTGGTCTGTGGGTCTGTTTTTGTGCCAATACCAAATTGTCTTGATTACTGTGGCTTGGTAGTAGAGCTTGAAGTCAGGGAGCGTAATTCCCCCTGTTTTATTCCTCCTTCTCAGGATTGCTTTGGCTATTTGGGGTCTTCTGTGGTTCCATATGAATTTTAGAATTATTTGTTCCAGTTCATTGAAGAAAGCTGTTGGTAGTTTGATAGGGATTGCATTGAATCTGTAGATTGCTTTAGGTAGTATAGCCATTTTGACAATATTTATTCTTCCTAGCCAAGAGCATTGGATGAATTTCCATTTGTTAGTGTCCTCTTTAATTTCTCTTAGGAGTGTCTTGTAGTTTTCAGGGTATAGGTCTTTCACTTCCTTCATTAGGTTTATTCCTAGGTATTTTATTCTTTTTGATGCAATTGTGAATGGAATTGTTTTCCTGATTTCTCTTTCTGTTAGTTCATCGTTAGTGTATAGGAAAGCAACAGATTTCTGTGTGTTAATTTTGTATCCTGCAACTTTGCTGAATTCAGATATTAATTCTAGTAGTATTGGAGTAGAGTCTTTAGGGTTTTTTATGTGCAGTAACATGTCATCTGCAAATAGTGACAATTTGACTTCTTCTTTGCCAATCGGGATTCTTTGTATTTCTTTGTTTTGTCTCATTGCTGTGGCTAGGATCTCCAGTACTATGTTGAATAGTAGTGGGGAGAGTGGGCATCCCTGTCTTGTTCTGAATCTTAAAGGAAAATCTTTCAGATTCTCGCTGTTAAGTATGATGTTGGTTGTGGGTTTGTCATTGATGGCCTTTATTATGTTGAGGTACTTGTCCTCTACACCCATTTCATTGAGAGTTTTTATCATGAATGGATGTTCAATTTTGTCAGGTGCTTTTTCAGCATCTATGGAAATGATCATGTGATTTTCATCCTTCTTTTTGTTGATGTGGTGGATGATATTGTTGGATTTTCGAATGTTGTACCATCCTTGCATCCCTGAGATGAAGTCCACTTGATCATGGTGTATGATCCTCTTGATGTACTTTTGAATTCGTTTTGCTAATATTTTGTTGAGTATTTTTGCATCTGTGTTCATCAGGGATATTGGTCTGTAATTTTCTTTTTTGGTGAGCTCTTTGCCTGGTTTTAGTATTAGAGTGAAGCTGGCTTCATAGAATGAGTTTGGAAGTATTCCCTCCTCTTCTATTTTTTGGATAACTTTAAGGAGAATGGGTATTATTTCTTTTCTGTATGTCTTGTAAAATTCAGTGGTGTATCCATCTGGCCCAGGGGTTTTGTTCTTGGGTAATTTTTTGATTAGTGATTCAATTTCGTTGCTCGTAATTGGTCTGTTTAGGTTTTCTGTTTCTTGCTTGGTCCGTCTTGGCAGGTGTATTTTTCTAAGAAGTTTTCCTTTTCTTCTAGGTTTTCCAGCTTGTTAGCATATAGATGTTCATAGTATTCTCTAACAATTCTTTGTATTTCTGTGGAGTCTGTCGTGATTTTTCCTTTCTCATTTCTGATTCTGTTTATGTGTGTAGATTCTCTTTTTCTCTTAATGAGTCTGGCTAGGGGTTTATCTATATTCTTTATTTTTTCGAAGAACCAGCTCTTGGTTTCATTGATTTTTTCTATTGTTTTATTCTTCTCAATTTTATTTTTTTCTTCCCTAATCTTTATTATGTCCCTCCTTCTGGTGATTTTGGGCCTCATTTGTTCTTCTTTTTACAGTTTCAGTAATTGTGTCATTAGACTATTAATTTGGGATTGTTCTTCCTTCTTTAAGTAGGCCTGGATTGCTATGTACTTGCCTCTTAGAACTGCCTTTGTTGCGTCCCACAGAAGTTGTGGCTTAGTGTTTTTGTTGTCATTTGTCTCCATATATTGTTTGATGTCTGTTTTAATTTGATTGTTTATCCATTGATTATTTAGAATCATTTTGTTAAGCCTCCATGTATTTGTGAGCCTTTTTGTTTTCTTTGTACAATTTATTTCTAGTTTTATACCTTTTTGATCTGAGAAGTTGGTTGGTAGAATTTCAATATTTTTGAATTTACTGAGGTTCTTTTTGTGGCCTAGCATGTGGTCTATTCTGGAAAATGTTCCATGTGCGCTTGAGAAGAATGTGTATCCTTCTGCTTTTGGGTGTAGAGTTCTGTAGATGTCTGTTAGGTCCATCTGTTCTAGTGTGTTGTTCAGTGCCTCTGTGTCTTTACTTACTTTCTGTCTGGTTGACCTGTCCTTTTGTGTGAGTGGTGTGTTGAAGTCACCTAAAATGAACGCAGTGCTGTCTATTTCCTCCTTTAATTCTTTTTAGTATTTGTTTCACATATGCCGGCACTCCCCTATTGGGTGCATATATATTTACAATGGTTATATCCTCTTGTTGGACTGACCCCTTTATCATTATGTAATGTCCTTTATCTCTTGCTACTTTCTTCGTTTTGAAGTCTATTTTGTCTGGTACAAGTACTGTAACACCTGGTTTTTTCTCCTTGTTGTTTGCATGAAGTATCTTTTTCCATCCCTTCACCTTTAGTCTGTGTATATCTTTGGATTTGAGGTGAGTCTCCTGTAAGCAGCATATAGATGGGTCTTGCTTTTTTATCCATTCTATTACTCTGTGTCTTTTGATTGGTGCATTCAGTCCATTTACATTTAGGGTGATTATTGATAGATATGTACTTATTGCCAGTGCTGGCTTTGGATTCGTGGTTACCAAAGGTTCAAGGGTAGATACTTTACTATCTAACAGTCTAACTTAACTGTCTTGTGAAGCTATTATAAACACAGTCTGATGATTCTTTCTCTCCCTTCTTATTCTTCCTCCTCCATTTTTTATATACTTGGTGTTTTTTTATGTACTCTTTTATGTTTCCTTTGACTGCTTTTGTGAATAGTTGATTTTACTTTTTGCCTTTATTTACTATTTGGATATTCTTCCTTCTTTGCTATGATTTTATTTTCTCTGGTGACATCTTTTTAGCCTTAGGCATGCTTCCATCTAGAGCAGTCCCTTTAAGATATCCTGTGGGGGTGGTTTGTGGGAGGCAAATTCCCTCAGCTTTCGCTTGTCTGGGAATTGTTTAATCCCTCCCTCAAATTTAAATGATAGTCGTGCTGGATACGGTATTCTTGGTTCAAGGCCCTTCTGTTTCATTACATTAAATATATCAAGCCATTCTCTTCTGGCCTGTAAGATTTCTGTTGAGAAGTCTGATGATAGCCTGATGAGTTTTCCTTTGTATGTGATCTTTTGTCTCTCTCTCGCTGCCTTTAATACTCTGTTCTTGCCTTTGATCTTTGCCATTTTAATTATTATGTGTCTTGGTGTTGTCCTCCTTGGATCCCTTGTGTTGGGAGATCCTGTGGGCTTCCATGGTCTGAGAGACTATTTCCTTCCCCAGCTTGGGGAAGTTTTCAGCAATTATTTTTTCAAAGACAGTTTCTATCCGTTTTTCTCTCTCTTATTCTTCTGGTGCTCTTATAATGCGAATATTGTTCCGTTTGGATTGGTCACACAGTTCTCTTAATATTCTTTCATTCCTAGAGATCCTTTTATCTCTCTCTGCCTCAGCTGCTCTGTATTCCTGTTCTCTGATTTCTATTCCATTAACAGTCTCTAGCACGTCGTCCAGTCTGCTTTTCAGCCCGTAAATCGACTGTCATTTGTGTAATATCTCTCCTTACTTCCTCCCTTAACTCTTGCATATTTCTCTGTAGATCCATCAGCATGGTTATGACTTTTATTTTGAATTCTTTTTCAGGAAGATTGTTTATATCTATCTCATCAGGCCATCTCTCTGGGGTTGTCTGTGTGATCCTTGTCTGGACCATATTCCTGTGTCTTTTTATGGCGATAGAATTGGTCGCTGGTAGGTGCCACGTGTGTCAGCTGGGAGAACAAAGTCCCTTCCTGGTTTTTGTTCTCCTTGCCCTTCTCCGGGTTTGCTGCACACTGGGAGGCAGTCTCTTGGATAATCCTCTCAACTGCCTGTGTGTGGGGCCGCCTCAGCGTAGCCTATAGCACCCCGGGGGTTTGCAGTCTCGCTGGGTGCATTTTGTTCCCTTGGTGCCTTCCAGACCTTGTTTTGGGTTCTGGGGCTCTTCCTGGTTAGCAGCGCGCCATCCGTTAGTAGGTTCTGTGAGGTTCTGTGGGCGGGGCCGCTCCGCAGCTGTGACGGATCCCGGAGCCTTTGTGGCTCCTGTTGGCGGGGAATGAATGACAGGCTGTTGATCTCTGTGGTAAGCTTCGGCTCTACTGCTTTGCCCGGTCACTGGCCATGGGTTCCGAAATTCCCCAGGACTCCCAGCCTGCTCGTCTAAGTGTGCTGGGAGGATTTTGTTCTGCTGTTGGGTCCTTGTCTCTTTAAGACTTTAAAAAAGAAAAAGAAAAAGTTCCTGCTTTTCTTTTGTCCCGGGGATCCAGCTGAGGGGACCTGCTTGCAGTCTCCATCTCAGATCCTGCCCTCTGTTTCTCTGATGTTCGATACACCATGCGATGTGTGTCTGTGCCCCCGGTGCAGATCAGCAGGGCTGGTTATTTAGCGGGCCTGTGCTTCCACTCCCTCCCACTTTGATTCTTTTCCTCCCACCGGTGTGCTGGAGTGGGGGAGTGCTCGGGTCCCACTGTTTGCGGCTTTGTACCTTACCCACTTTGTGAGGCGCTGAGTTCTCTAAGATGTAGCTGTAGCCTGGGTGTTTTACTGTATCTTCTGGGCTCTCTTTAGGAATAGTTGTATTTGTTGTATTTACACAAATATATATATGATTTTGGGAGGAGATTTTTGCCGCCCTACTCATGCTGCCATCTTCCCAGAAGTCCGTCTGGTTGTTTTTGTAGCTCCTCTCCATTCCTTTCTTACACTGTTCCACTCTTATCATTATTTGATGGTTTTTTTTAGTGTTGAAACTGGATTTGTATTTTTAATTTTTTTTGTGTGTCTATTGTAGGCTCTAGTTTTGTGGTTACCAAAGGTTCAAGGACAGCTTCTTTGCTACATAACAGTTTATCTTAAGTTGCTGAATTCATTTCAAACAAAATGCAGTACTTTTTTTCTTCTTCTTCCTCCACACTTTATGTATTACACGTTGTAGTCTGTGCTTTTTTTTTTATATGCGTTTACTGATTTTCTATATAGTTTCTTTTGCTTTTGTTTCATTTTGTTTTAATTTTCTACTTGCTTGATTATTAACTGGTCTATTACCTTTTCTCTCGCTTTTTTTTCACTCATGAAAGCTATTAACCTTAGGAACTTTTCCATCTGCAGCAGTCTTTTTAACATGTCCTGTAAGGCTTACTTAGTGGTGGTGAATTCTTTCCACTTCTGTTTATCTTAAAATTGTTTAATCCCTGCTCCAAATTTAAATCGCAATCTTGCCGGTAGAGGATTCTTTTTGGAGGTCCTTCTGTTTCATTACATTAAATATGTCACACCTCTCCCTTCTGGTCTGTAAAGTTTCTGCTGAGAAGTCTGCTGATACTCTGATGGGGTTTCCTTTATAAGCAATCTTTTTCTCTCTCTCTAGCTGCTTTCAATACTCTCTTCTTATCCTTGATCTTTGCCATATTAATTGTTATATATGTTGGTGTTGTTTTTCTGGGGTCCCTTTTGTTAGGGGCTCTCTGTGCTTTTATGACCTGAGTGTATCCTTTCCAGATTGCGTAGGTTTTCAACAATTATTTCCTCAAAGAGACTTTCTGTCCCTTTGTCTTTCTATTCTCCTTCTGTTACTCTTTTTGTGTGAATATTATTTTGTTTGGATTGGTCACACAGCTCTCATCATTCTTTCATTCCCAGACATCCTTTTTCCTCTCTGCTCCTTAGCTTCAGTGTGTTCCTAGTTCTCTAATTTCCATCTCATTCACTGTCCTCTGTATTTGTAGTAATCTACTTTTATATCCATCCAGTATGCATTTCATTTCACATAGTCTTCTTCAGCTCTGAGTGGCTCTTTTTCAGCTACTGTGTATCTTTGTTGAAGTTCTCCCTTAGGTCTTGAATATTTTCCTGTAAATCTTTGAGTATGTTTATGATTTTTACTTTGAAATCTTTTTCAAGAAGATTGGTGATCTCCATTTCATTTAGCCAACTTCCTGTTTTCTTGTCCTATACTTATGTTTTTAACATATTCCTTTGCCTTCACATTTTGTCAGGGATTCTGCATTTCTTCCTTTTTATTAGATGGCTCTGCTATGCTTCCTGGCGTTTAGAGTAATAGCTTTATGAAGCAGTCATCCTTTGGTGCCCAGAAGCTCAAGACTCTTAACTTTTCAGTGTCTTGTTCTACTTTGTGGGAGCTCCAGCTGTAGGTATGCAGTGCGCAGGGCCCCCTTTCTGTCTGTCTTCTGTAGTGGTCTTAGTCTGCACTGGCAGTTTGCTTGAGCTGCACCTTTGTGATCTGAGCAGAAGTTTCTGCTGGTATCACTGTGGGTGGGGTCTTCCTTCTGCCTGCCCTGCAGCAATGGTGGAGCTGCAGGTTTAATGGTGTGGGTGGGCTCATGTGAGGCTCTGCCCAGGCTGGACACACTACACTGGGCTTGTACACCCATTTGGAGGAAGAAGCTCTTGGGTCTGGCTTCTGCAGTCACCTTCCAAGTTGGGCTGAGATTGAGCCAGGAAAGCTGGGAGAGTCTCCCTCTGTCTGCCAGGCAGCAAAGTCTAATGCTGCTGCTGGGTCAAGTGGGTTGTTTTGCCTGCAATGCATGCCGGGAGACATACTGAGGCTGTGTTGCCAGTGAGGGGGTTGGAGTGTCTTGGGCTCCCATGAGTTCCTGACCTGTTGAGCCAAGGGAGGGCTTGGGAGGTATCGTCCACCTGCCCTTTCTTCTGAGGAGATAGCTCTGTCCAATCCTCAGCCCTCTGGCACTCTTCCCACTGCTGGAAAGTCTTTCAAAACTGCTGCCTTTGCTTTTGTCTGAGGAGGACTGGTGGACTATTCCTGTTCTCTGCAAGTGGCTGGAGTCTCAGCCTCCCAGAGTGTTTCACCTGTCCCTGGTGTTCAGCCCTGCTGGTAACCAGAACCCAATGTAATGTGGGTTGTGGTCCTGGAGCAGATCTGCAAGACCAGGTGTGCATTGATCCTGGTCTCATATATCCTCCCTGCTCTGTTCCTCCTTCTCCTTCCTGTGGGCTGGGTTTGGGGGATTGCTTGGGTCCCACTTGATTGTGGCTCTGCCACTTTGCTCTTTTCTGTATGGTCATCTTTTCTTCCCCAGGTGTAGGTGGTATATTCTGTAGTCTATAGGTCATTTTCAGGTTTAGTTGTATTTGCTGTATTTTCTTCTTTTATGTGTTTTAGGGAGGAGACTTCTGCCTTGCCTTCCTACTCCACCATCGTTTTCTCCACCCCCAGTTTCTGAAAATTTCTTAAGCCCTTCTACTTTACTAATTTATTACCATTTAATTCAGTTTCTTATTGCTTTTAATGAATTTTTAAAGGTCACATTTATTCAGGTATAATTTATATACGGTAAAATTCTTTTTAAGTGTATAGTTCTGTGAGTTTTGAGAAATGCATACAGTCATATGTAGAATATTTTCGTTATGTCAGAAAATTCCCTCCAGCCATTTTGCGGTCAGTCCCTTCTACTGACACCCAGGCAACCACAGATCTGATTTTGTTGTTGCCTCTCTCAGTAGTTTTCCTTTTTATCGCTGTGTAGTATTCTCTTATATGACCACACTACAGCTTATCTGTTCACTAATTGATAGACATTTGGCTTCTTTCCAGTTTTTAGATACTGCGAATGAAAATGCTCTAAATATTTCTTTGCAGGTCTTTTTGTGGATAAATGTTTTAATTTTCTTTGGTAAATACCTAAGAGTAAATTATTGTGTGGTTTGATATGTATGTGCTAACTTTATATGAAATTGCCAAACTTTTCCAAAGTGCCTGTACCTTTTCTGTTTATTATCAGCAGTGTTACTTCACATTTTCACCTACATTTGTTATTATGAGTATTTTAAAATTTAGCTGTCTTTTAGGTGTGTATTGATATGTAATTGGGTTTTAATTTGCATTTCCCTGATGATTAGTAATGTTGAACATCTTTTTATGGCCTTATTTGCTCTATGTATATCTTCTTTAGTGATCTATCTATTCATATCTTTTGCCCTTCTTTGCCAACCCCTATTCTAGAATATCTTCACAATACCCTTACTATTTTACTCTTCTTGCCTGATGAGAAAAAGGCTGAATAGTCTTCTTAAGCCTTCTCTCTTTCTGAGGCTTCATAACAGCTTGTAGCTAGTGTTATGAGCCTCTGGTCTGAGGGCATTTCCAAGGGTTTGGGCTGGCACTATTCCTTGCAGGGAAACCTCTTGCCTATGTGATGGATGCTCTATTTTCTGGGAATCTCTTCTCTTAGGTTTCTGATTAGCTGGTACATGTTTATTTTGCCAACCACTGTTATCATCTCTTGAACATCCTTTTTAGCTGCCAGCTGCCTACTGTTGTGATAACTTTTCCATAAGTCAGCCATGCTGTTTTGAGAACCTGCTGCCCTAGGAATTCATGGTTTGTTGTATTTTTTTCACATGAGACTGTTGTACCCTTTTTGGGAGGTTTTTTTTTTTTTTCTCCTAATCACTCTGGGTCCTTTCCTAATAAAAATTTCTGGATAGTTTCTACCTTTCAATTTCCATTTGGATATTTCTCCCTATTGTTACATTTTCTAGGTTAATTTTTTTTTGATATTTTGAGTAGGAAAGTCTAATGCATCCTTAGGCAGCTATTTTTACTTGGAAGTCTTTTATTTTTTCCAATTTTGAAGTTCTTTGTTAACAACTTAAGAACTTCGGATTTATATTCTTTTTGTGCCATTTTCAGGATCTCCCCTATATTGACAAGATATATTTTTACATTCTTGGGTGACCCCTCCCAAATCCTTACTTTTTAAAGTCGTAGAGTTATATTTTTATCCTGAACTTTCAAGTACTTTATAATTGCCATCATCTTTCTACTAACCCTATTTTTGGTTACTTCACAACACAAAGGCTTAAATCCAGTGAGTTCAGTTTCCCCTTCTCTTCCTCCCCTATGACTTGGTCCTTTTCTTCATCCATACCTATACTCCATAGGTACCGTATACTTTGTACTCCTCCTCTCCAGTTTCTTTGAAATTCCCTTCAGGGTTCACCTCAAGCATCTTCCTGGCTTAAATCTCACTTAGAATACCGCAACAGTCTTTTATTGCTGTTTCCTGCTATTCATACTAAATCTCTTTAATGCATTCCTGAGTGGTCACATCCTTTGTGATGTGGCTGCTGCTGTTTTTTTTCCTTTTTCTTATTATGCTTTAGCAAAATGACTGAGGGATTTTTACACAGTCCTTTTTTTTCTTAGAATGCTCTTCCCTACTCTCAGCTTCCTACTCTCTCACAAACAACCCCTTCTGATGCTGTCACCACCTAAATGTCACTTTTCCAGAGAGGCTCTCTAAAGAAGAACCTTCCCACTATTGTTCCCTCAGCAGTTTTACTCATTGTTAAATTCTGAGCTCTGTTGCTTTGCTACTAGAATTAAGATTCAAGTTATTTCTAACATCAGCATCATTATAAAGGAAGCTATTGGGAATAATAAGAACAAGGAATTAGTTTTTGCTGGTCATCTTTATTGTTGGCTATTCTTGATCATATTTCTCTCATCTCCAGAAGACTTGAAAACATATTGGTTAGCTATTTTGCTCCCTTGCCTTTTGGACGACTTATCCTATTTTAGTATAGAATTTGACTACAAAATCATAAAGTCATGAAGCTATTAATCTGTACTTGGTTGAGTGATAGAATAATTTTATCATATTTCTAAACAAGAATATATATTTTAATGGAAGGGAAGGTTGTAGATTGGTTTTAGTAAAATTACATGTAGTCCTGGATAAAAACTTGCTGTGGCTTTAGTTTTGTTTGACAGATGTATTATTTTCTAAAGTGACTACTAACTTGCTAACCTTTAGTATGTTTAAGCTGGTAGGTGATATATTCTTAATTAATTTTGTATACTTACTAAATTTAAAGCTAAAATATTGAAGTAGCTGAAGATTTATTTTGGGATGGAGTAAATAAGCATTTTCTGTTATTCTCATTCAGAAACTTTTGATGGTTCTACCTCCTGTTTCTTGGTCTTTTGCTATGTTCCCAGCATCAGGTAATACACATTGCATGCCTGGAAGGAATAAAAATTTCATCAAATACTATTGGAAGATGGCATGCAAGTCTGAAACTACGTTTTCTCTAATTATTATTGCCTTTCACTTTCAGTAATGTACTAATCTTATTTGACATAGTGCCTGAGTGTTTTGAGTGGGTGCAGAAAATAAAAAAAGACTCAAGAACACTTCTCAAGTATTTTGGTTAGTAATAATGAAAATATGTGGTTATACAAACTTGTAATGAATTTAAAATATTAAAATGTATTCAATTCAAATGTATCCATTACAGTTGGCTACCAAGATTTAAAATCCATCAAATAATCTTAAAGAAACCTTGGAAATAAAGAAGTAATAAAATAGTGCTATTTGTTTCATGTACTGTGCTAGGTGCCTTTATGTGTATATTTTTAAACTTCACCCCAATCCTTTAAGTGTTCTTTCTCCTGTTTTTTTTTCGGTGGAGGAAACCAAGACTCAGCAAAGTCATACAGCTAATACATGAACTCTGTGTCTTAGGAGCACCACTGCATAGTGCTGCCATCTGGTCCCATCTATGAATTTCCCAAAATATGGGGAAACTGAGTCTAGAGAAGCTGGATGTCTTGCTCTTCAACACTCAGCTAGTTAGCAGCAGAGCTAGGACTTGGATCCCTGGCCTCCTGACTCAAATTCCTGTGCAATTTTCACTACATCAGGATACCTTGGCTCCTGAGCCCCAAGTGACAGCCCTAAACAGCTGTGTTTATCTGTCTTGCATGTCTCAGCTTGTTTTGCTAGCTGAGCAAAAACTACTTAAAAGGATCCTCAATCTTCACCTTCCCATTGCCCTCCACTTACACACATATACTCCCACTTACCCCATGAATAACTTCATAGAAAGAATTGTGCAATGTCACTAAGCCTTCCTCTCGTGTCAGAGTTACTCTCTGAGAGAACATTCACTTCCTCATGACTCCAGTTTACTGTCAGATTGGCTTTCTCTTTGATCAGAATCTTTGTTGTTTAGTCAGGAATTTGAGCAGCAGATGTTATATCCCTTGAACAAGCCCTTTAATTCTCCTTAGTACTGTATCTAATGACTCTTAATCCTGTTCTTTTAACTCTGTGGCTAGCAGAATTAAGAGCAAAGTGGGACAGGAATGGTGAGCTTGATGCTGAACATTTCATTTGAATGTTGGCAAAGAGAGCACATGAAAAGCACTGAGACAGAGGAAAAATGTTAAGTTTTCCTAGTCAGCTAAAAGGCAGGTGAATATTAGTGTGGGATCACTGAGATTTTGTATTTCCTTCCAAATCTAAATAGAGCAGTTTGGTAGAGCAAATACCCAGAGAAATGGAGCCATTGACTGTTTCCACTACCTGTCTTCTTAAATTTCACTGTTTTTTAGATTCTTATTTCCCTTTGGAAATAAAAATAATTTACCAGAAAAGACAAAATGATCACATACAGTACTTGATCTTTCATGCTTGGTGGCAAAAATTGACTTTCTCAGAATGGAGTGCTGTTAACAAAGACATACCCTGTGAACTATGGTTTAGCAGTTTGAACTATCTTATCAAAGATCTGATCTGTTTGTTTACATATATATATATCCATACACATATATACATTCAAAATATTTTATATATGTGTATGGATATATATATATATCTAGATAGATAGATACACACACATACACACATTTTATATATATATATATATATATATATATATTAGAAGATTGGAGTAATGAAGAATTGACTAGTAAAAAAATACAGAGAATGCTAAAGAATATAGGAAGAGCAGATTAAAGGAGTATCCACACCCCTAGGGTAGAGAGAGATCATTCAAGGAAGAAGCCCACAGGACTATTTGAGAGGGTGAGGCTGTGGTTGACTGAACAATAAAGGAATTGCCAGAAACCTGTCTCACCAGAGTCACTTTGTTACAAAACTATTTGAGCAGGGTGCTTGGGGAAGCTGCTGGGTGCTATTGACTACCACATACTTAAGCAGTTTAGCGGTAGAGAAGTTGCACAAAATGCATGAGCTGGAGAAGTGATGTGGATTGTGTGGTGTGGTGCTGGAGCCTGCCAAGAGGAGCACCCAGAGAGACCCAGGGAGGAAAACCCCTTTCTCCTGCAGTGTCTCTTTAGTACCCTCTGTCAACAAAAGCAAAGAAAAGTATTTAAAGGGCCCAAATCCATTTTTGCAGGACAGGCAGTGAAGTGTGAATTTGGAGCTGAAAGGCAATAAATGGACAACTGACACATATGCTTAGACATGTAATTTTATATTTATTATTGGTGCCTCCTTATAGACTTTGATTGAAATCTGGGACTCTAGTGAGAATTTTGCCAAGGACTTCATTCTTTCCCTATATTTTGAGAAGGATGCCACATGGCCAGAGAGGCTTTTATTTTTCCACGTTTCCATGAGCATCTTGTTTGGGAGCTTCAATTTCTCATCTACCTAGGCACTTTGATCTTGGGCATTGTGGTGAAATTCTTACACTGTCACACATTCTAGTCTCAGAGCCCACTCAGAGTCTTGTTTGAATTATCTTTGCTATTAGACTCAGTCCTTTGAATCAGTACATTAAGAATGGCTTTTTTGAAGAATAAATATTTCAAAAACTTATCTGCTAGAATTTCAGCATTTTTGGAGAAATGGTCAGTATAAATTTTTAGCAGAAGTTTCTAGTTAGTGATGACTGTGCAGAAAAGCAGTTTCATTGGTAAGCATCTGATTTGGATTTGGTAACCAGCCACGAAGAATAATTTTATTGAGGCCTAGCCAGGCACACATAAATTTAAAATTTTTGTGCATATGCTATTTCTAGAAGATAAAGTTATCTTGAGTTAATAGTTTTATCTGAAGAATGTTTATTTCTCAACCTTGAAATTATAATCTTAGGGAGTAAGTCAGACTAAAAAGCCTAAAATTTTGTTAAAATTGTCTTACTGCTGAAGTTGATTTCATTTTGTGATTGGCCTGTTAGGATAAATCAAGAATTTAATTGTTTGTTTTTTTTGCCAACAGAGTTACATTCACAAAGGAAGCTATGATGATAGCTTTAGAAAAAAATGTTCATTCTTATTTTTGATAGAGAAATTTTATGTTTGGGACTTATATTAAGTTGGTTCTCCACCAGAATTCTTTAAGGGTTTGTGTATTAACATCTACTTAAGGTGTTTAATTATTTGCTTTCCTGTATCTCTCAAATGTCTGAAATATTGCACCAGCCAGAACCTTCCCTTTCACCAACAAAGTTTTAGCAATTGCATTTGCACTGCTGCAGCATGTCAGGGATTAAATACCACCCATGATGGGGTCCTCATTGCTAGCCAGTAATTGATAACTGCTCCAAAATCTCATTTTGCAGTCAACTTCATAGGACAACTTTTGATGTCAACCCTCTTGGGGTCAGATCCATGAAAACACACTTTGAAATTTCAGGATTTGCATGCAGGAGGTTGAGGAGTGGTTCTTGGATCAACTCCTGTGAAAGAAGGTGCACAGGAAATAGCCTTAGGAAAATGGAGAAATTGAGTTGTCATACAGTTGCATCAGCAACCTGAACAGATTTCCACTGGGAGATCTGAAACTGGAATGACTCTTTTGAGATGTCCCAAATTGAAGCAGAAGCCTGAACCATTTTACCACACATTGGCCAGTCATTGAAATGTGAACCTTCTTTGAATGGTAACATAATCTTGGGTGAGGGAGTCCAGGTGTTAGTCATCAGCAAGTCAAACACTGGAAGCTGGGAGAATGAGTACTTTGATTCTGAAGGGGTAGATCTGGGTGGCAGACCACAGCATTCAGTACAGCCACAATGGCGAGATCAATTTTAGTGAAGTACTGAGATTGGAAAGGATACTGTGGTGCTAGAGAAGTAAATTAGAAGGTGAAAACTTAAACACCTTAGCTGTGAGGGGTAGAGAGAGGATAATCAGCAGAAGTTCCTAAGGAGACTGGAAGGGATCAGATCCACAATATAGGTAGTAGATTTGCCTTGGGTAGGAAGAAGTACATTTCCATTGTAATCAAAGAGAAGGAGCAAGAGAGGAGTTCAGATGCAGATAAGTTTATAACTTTAGTGAGAGGAAATTGAAGTAGTTCTTATTTGTTTCTTCTGGAAAAGAGCCAGGTGAATCAACAGCTGAAAGAGGGGAAGCTGGTTGGGTTGAAGACTTAGTGTGAGTAGAGAAGATTTTAATAGGTTGCTGTGGAGAGTGGGAGACGAGAGCTAACAGGATAGTTGAGTGTTCATTTGAAGAAGTTGTTCCTGATTTTGAAGAATTATCAATTTGTGCAGTATGTGACTATTTTTCCTGACAGTGCTTAATGGAGTGAAAGTATAAACATGCTCAGTGTCTTACAGACTATTTTCTCTTTCTTTTGCATAGCCATCAGATCAAATCATTACAATATAGTAACACAGGAGATATGATTCTTGTTGTATCTGGAAGCTCTCAGGCCAAAGTCATTGACAGAGATGGTTTTGAAGTAATGGAATGTATAAAGGGAGACCAGTATATTGTGGACATGGCAAATACCAAGGTAAGCATTGAACAGAATGTTTTAGTGTATTTAATTAATTCAGCGCACAGTAACAACTCGCTTGAGTTGCCATAATTCACTGTTGCCAAAAGTTACTGTCTTGTTTTAAAGTGTATTATTTCTCACAATTCTGTGAATTGACCAGGAGTTATTATGCTTCACATAGTGTCAGCTGGGTCATTAGGATGGTTTAAGGTCCAAAATGGCCTCACTTAGATGGTTTAAGTTGGTGCTCTACCCTATGGCATCTTTTTCTCTCTCTCTTACTTGCTCTTCTCTCTCATTCTCTCTCTCTACTTCGCCTTTTCCTATCCTATGTGTCTAGTTGAGCCTTTCTTAACAGTGTGGTGGACTTAGGGGGCTTTGACTTCTTGCTTGATGACTAGGTTCCATGAATGATGAACTTGGAAACTTCAGATTTCATAAGGTCTGGCTTCACAGAATCATAGGACCAGCCAAAATCTTGGAATAGGGGAGAGAGACTCTACTGTTAGATGGGTGAGTGGCAAGATCACATTATAAAAGATTATGTGGGATGGGAGATATGGCTTCAGTTATCTTTGGAAACAGCCTACTACAAACCTACTATGTACTATGCATTAGGACAAGAGGAAATGAAGGTCTTGTCAGTGGATATGGTTGATTCAGAATTTGAGCCTTCATACTAATTCTGATTTTTACTCGTTTTCCCTGCTTATTTAGTACCTTCCTTCTTCTAATACACTTCTAATACAGTCTAATCCTCATGGTTTTGACTAAATTGAAATCTTGTATGTCATGAGTCTAAGAAAATACTGTGAATACTCATTTTTAGTGGTTTCTGTAATTGCAGACTCACCTACTTGCTCTAATTTTTTGTAACCCCATAATCAATACTTGTGGCACTTTCATGGTCATTTGCAGACATGCACTTGCACAGAGTAATGCAAAAAAAAAAGAATTTGAAAAAAAGCAATGCCATGCCTTTTTGTTTCAGCTCACAAACTGTGTCAAGTGTCTTTTTCATGTCTATTTCTTGGTGTTATGTTTTTCTTATTTTGGGGCTTTTAGTTGGTGATTTTTTGCTGTTTAAAATGATCTTCAACTGTAGTGCTGATGTTCTGAGTACTGTCTAGTGTTCATAAGTGCAAGAAGTCTATGATGTATCTTATAGAGAAAATACATGTTTTAGATAAGGTTTATTTGGGCACACATTATAGTGCTGTTGGGTGTGAGTTCAATGTTAATGCATCAAATATATACAGTAAATAAAGTGTCACAACCATACATAAAGTTATGTGTTGACTGGTTGACACAAATGTGACCAGTGACATGTAGGAACCAAACTCTGTATTCGGTATCTGCAGAACTTTATAAACCACAGCTACTTCAAATAAGGGGAATTGACCATAATCTACTTTAGGAACTCTAGTTGAACTATTGGAACAACTTACTCTACTTTGTTTCACACTGTCCTCTGCTGAACGCTAGTGAAATGCCTCTTAGCCCTAATAAGGATCACAATCTCAGGCCTTTTCTTTAGTTTATTGAGTGACTAGTAAGCAATAGATGATTCAAACAGAATTCAATATAATTTAAGGGTAAAATTATATTGTAATGGTGGCTTGAACAGGTTTTTTTTCCCGAATGTATTCTGTTGAGTTTCTCATTCCCTTGTCCTTAAAATCATTGCCCCAGGTATTCCACCAGAGATACTGTTGTGAGAGTGATAGTGATAAGGAAAGAAAGCAGTTGGGGCTCCAGATTCCTTTTCCTATCTTAAACTCAAATAGTTCTACTTTTATCTGTTTTGTTTGAAGCTTTTTGGAATCTAAAACTTGGTATAAACACCTGGTTTGTGTAAATGAAAAATTAAAAAACTACTATTTAATTTATTCTTTCTTTTTTTTTTTTTAGGAGAGCAAGGCAGAGGTTTTTATTTACAGGTAAAGCGAGAGGACAGAGCTCCTGGCTCAGGCCAGGAGGGAACAAGAGAGCCCTGGGGTGGTGTGTTGTCTGGGGTGTTTATTATTTTTATTTTGCTATTATTAATGTACAATTACATGAGCAATATTATACTTACTAGACTCCCCTATTATCAAGTCCCCACAACATACCCCATTACAGTCACTGTCCATCAGCGTAGCAAGATGCTGCAGAATCACTACTTGTCTTATCCATATTATACTGCCTTCCCCGTATCCCCCCATCCCCTGCTAGATTTTGTGTACAAATCGTAATACCCCTTTTTCTCCATATCCCTCCCTTCCCACCCACCCTCCCCAACCCCTTTCCCTTTGGTAACTGTAGTCCATTCTTGGGTTCTGTGAGTCTGCTGCTGTCATGTTCCTTCAGTTTTTGCCTTGCTGTTATACTCCACAGATGAGTGAAATCATTTGGTACTTGTCTTTCTCTGTCTGCTTATTTCACTGAGTGTAATATGCTCTAGCTCCATCCATGTTGTTGCAAATGTTAGGATTTGTTTTCTTCTTATGGCTGAATAATACTCCATTGTGTATATGTACCACATCTTCTTTATCTATTCATCTATTGATGGACACATACGTTGCTTTCATTTCTTGGCTTGTAAATAGTGTTGCAATAGCATAGGGGTGCATACGTCTTTTTGAATCTGTAATCCTGTTTTATTAGGGTAAATTCCTAGGAGTGGAATTCCTAGGTCAAATGGTATTTCTATTTTTAGTTTTTGAGGAACCTCTGTATTTCTTTCCACAATGGTTGAAGTAATGTACATTCGCACCTGCAGTGTAGGAGGGTTCCCCTTTCTCTGCATCCTCTCCAGCATTTGTTGTTGCTTGTCTTTTGGATGTTGGCCATTCTAACTGGTGTGAGGTGATATCTCATTGTGGTTTTAATTTGTATTTCTCTGATAATTAGTGATGTGGAGCATCTTTTCATGTGCCTGTTGGTCATCTGAATTTCTTCTTTGGAGAGGTGTCTATTCAGATCCTCTGCCCATTTTTTAATAGGGTTATTTGCTTTTTGGGTCTTGAGGCATGTGAGCTCTTTATGTATTTTGGATGTCAACCCCTTATTGGATATGACATTTATGAATATATTCTCCCATACTGTCGGATGCCTTTTTGTTCTACTGATGGTGTCCTTTGCTGTACAGAAGCTTTTTAGTTTGATGTAGTCCCACTTTTTCAATTTTGCTTTTGTTTCCCTTGCTTGAGGAGATATGTTCATGAAGAAGTTGCTCATGTTTATATTCAAGAGAGTTTTGCCTGTGTCGTCTTCTACGAGTTTTATGATTTCATGACTTACTTTCAGGTCTTCAGTCCCTTTCGAGTTTACTTTTATGTGTGGAGTTAGACAGTAATCCAGTTTTATTCTCTTAACATGTTGCTGTCCAGTTTTGCTTGCACCAATTGTTGAAGAGGCTCTCATTTCCCCATTATATGTCCATGGCTCCTTTATCATATATTAATTGGCCATATATCATACCAGCACTTTTATGTCAGTTACTGCCTGGAGCCATGTTTTGCATGTTACAGAGTCTTGAGATCATGTGCACGTGCTTCAGGGGCTGCAGTGAGGTAGAATGAGAGACCACAGGATTGGGAGTGAGGGACCATGTAACTCCTACTTCAGCCCGAGAATTCCATGTTTGTCTTAATGTGTTGCTATTTTCCTATGATATCCATTGAATGTCAAGTTCTGCTGCTTCAAAATATGATCACTGCTGGAATTCATGGGGTTTGTTTGTTATTGTATCTAGTAAAATGGTAATACTTCAGCTTTAGGTGATTAATCTAAAATAACAAAAATACAGCTGAATATATTTGAAGATCTATTTGGCTTTACTCAATGATTCATGGATCAGGCAGCATCCCATCTAGTAAATGGAAAGATGTTCCGAGGTACTATACAAAATGGAAGGTTTTTAAAGGTGGTGGAGTTTTGGGGGGTGGGACAGGGAACTCATGAACAAAAAGAGGAGTATTTTGGGCAACATCACCTTCCTTTGGGTGCAAAAGGGTCATTTAGGTGGATAACCTTCCTGGTGTTGATTAGGAAATCCAGACTGACCAGTTAAGATTATGTAATATTCCTAGGAAAGATAGAAACTGTGATTAGGTTAGGTATTAAGTTTTGGTTTGGTAACATGGGCTTAGTGAGTTGACTTTGGGTCTCTTGTTTCTTTTTTAACATTAGGAGAGTAGGACAAGGATAAGTAGGTATCTACCTTTAAACTATTCAGAAGCATACTTTAAAATCTGTAGTCTTATTGTCATTTCAAACTCATCTATTCTAAACCAGATTTTGGTATGTTACTTTCAGCAGATAGTGTTTTCCTCTGAATATTTTGAACTCTTAGGCACACACACTTTGCCTGAGTTTCAGACAGGACTCTGGCCTAAAGCCCACAAATGTGTGACTAAGTTTCTACCCGCTATTGAGAAATACTCCTACATATCAAAACTCCATAACAAATCAGTATTAAGTTGAATTAAAAGATGTTTTAGTAGATTATTAGTCAGTGAATGCCTGTGGTAGTACTCTTATAATCTCATTTATGAAACTTTCTTTTATCAGCTCATCTAGAGTTAATGTTGAGTGCATTTCCCTTGGATTTTCTTCAGTGCTTGTGTTTTCAACATCAAAATAATTCTTTGCCATTTTGTTTCTTCACTACCTGACTCAAGTAGGAGAGGACAGGCTCAGGAAACCCCAGAATGCTTGGACCTTTTAGAGGGCAATTTCTCCACGAATGTACTTCATTTAATGGAAATTACAAAGTTTGTAATGCATTTTAGGGAAAAAAATGTTTTCAAATGCTTTATTTGTATTTAAATAGTACATGTGGTTATTCTGATACCCAGCCACTCCAAAAAACTGCCTTTATTATTTGGAGATGAAATACATTAGTCATATCCTTTTAATGGTCCTAAAAAGTCAGATATTTTAAACTGTGAATTTAGTTTATTTTTGTTGCCTTAAGCAGTTTTAATAGAAAATATAAACTCTAAACAGTGCAGTGATTTAAAGTACATTATGTTTCTTTCCAATTTCTGAATATTTCCAGACCTTTTCTCTAATTGAAACTCTGTAACACTGGTTTCTGTCCTTTTGACATATCCCTATCACTTTTGGGATACTTTCTTATATTCTGTTACAAGAAAACATTCCTAGCTCATCTTGTACTTTTCCTGCTCTGATGTTACCCATTTCTGTAGTGATCCATGGCTCCTTTTAATAGGGAATTCTGTTTACAAGTCAACTTCTGTGGCACTGATATGTTCATTGCTGCTGTGGTGTCACTGTTTCTAGACTAATTAAGAAGACAGAACTAAGGTAGGGTAACCAACTAACCAAATAATTAAAATGAATTTAAACACGTAAATATCATGAGTTCACACTGATACACCCAGTGATTCTAATCCAATTTCCTAGCCTTTCCTCATTCCACATTTGTATTTCACTTCTCCAACAGTGAGAAACTTGGCTTCCAACAAAATTGCTTTATTTACTCATTTGTTGTTTGATACAGTATATAGACAGTAGTTTCAGAATTGCTACTCCCATAGTCCTTGATGTAGACAGAATTCTAAGATGGTTCCCAAGATTCTCTGCCCCTTCCCATGAGTGTGAATGTCAACTGTGAGCATAGTGAGATACTCCTATGGTTAGGTTATATCATGTGGCACAGTTGACTTTAGGAAAGGAAGATTATTTCATTGAATCCATTCTAATCAGGTGAGCCCTTAAAGGCACTGGCTCTTCCTAGCAAAAGAGATTTGAAGTGTAGTAAGGATTTGACTTGAGGGAGATTTTCTGTTGCTTGCTTTGAAGATGGATACAGAACTTGAGTTGTGAAGTTGGATATATAGCTAAGGAGGTTTCCAAGCAAAGTGTTGAAGGTATGATACTGCCTGGTTTCTTCTTGCTACTTATAATAAAGTATCATACAAAAATGATAAATTTAGAGAAGCCTTTTTAAACGGGAATCAGGACTAGGTACTTCAGTTAATTTTGAATCTATCCAGGTGACAAATAATGTTAAAAAGAAGAAATTGCTTCTGAAAGTGCAGTACAGAGAAAAAGTCAAGGGTGTATAACCTTTTGCTAAAAGATAGGAAAGATTAAAAATCAGAGTATTCAGTTACAGTAACATCTTTTTCAAGAAATTCATGTGTGCCTCACAGATCCTCTCAACCAAACCAGGTGACTTCTAGCTAGGAAGTTTAAGGATATTATTCCTTAACCATTTGTATAGGAGCTACAGATAAAGGAAGGGACTGCTTTCAAAAGATTTGTGGGCATGGCTTTTGTCTAATTCAGATTCAACATAAAACGATTCTCATTTTGGCTTTGAAGGTGGAGGAATCCATGTGACAAAGAAGGCATACAGCTTCTAGACACTGAGAGCTCCCCCAAACTGAGAGACAGTAGGGAAAAGGGCATCTCAGGCCTAACAACCAAGTTGGACCTACCAGTGACCTGAGTGAGCTTGGAAAGGGATTCTTCCTTAGAGCCTCTGAAGAGGAAAGCAGCCCTACCAAAAACCTGATTTTAGTCTTAGAGACCCTGAGCAGAGTCCAGCCACACTGTAACCAGACTTGTGACCTCTGAAACTTAGATAATAAATTGAAAGTGTTTTAATTCCCTGTGCTAATTTGTTATACAGTAATAGATAACTAAAGGACAGTTCTGCAACAGACTAAGTAATATTGAAAGTCCCTAAGGAGGCCTAAGGAGTTGATAATTGTGATCAACCATAGGAGCAGGAGTTAGCTTTGAGTTACACTGGGAATGGAGGGATAATGATGGGTTCAAATGCAGATATATTTATATGTTGTGGGCCTTAGATAGGAAATTGGAAGTGTCACTGTCTACTGGCAGGGTCATTTCCTAATTTTGTGTTGGGAGATGTTGGGATGAAGCCTTCAGTATGATGGTAAAGACAGAATAGTTATTGATGGTGGTGAGAGAAAAATGACTGGAAGAATTGTCAGAGCATTAAGGTTCACAGAATGTAAATTTATGGAAAGAATCATTTGCATATTATGATATTCTTGAGTCTTTTTTAAGAGCCTGGGTGTTTGAATGGAATATAATGATGGGGAGGAGTTATTCCAGAATAAAAGTTATTCATTTAGGTGAAGCAAAAGGACACTCAAGTTTATGCTGAAAGAGTGGTTGAAGTTTGGGATATTGAAAGAGAAAGATAAAGAACTGGAAGATAGGAGGTTGTATGACCAGTAAATAGAATACTAGAACCCAGAACAAATCAGTGATAAATATTTATTAAATCAATAAATATTGGAAGATTGTAATTTCTGCAAATGACAACCATTTGTGATGATGACAGACTTAGCCATAGTTGGGGCTGCTGAAATATCTTGGAAGAGGTCTTTGGTGTTGAGTAGATTAAAGAAGAATGAATTTATCTCTTTGATGTGTCCAAATGGATTTTAAAATTACTCAGAGACTTGGACTTCAGAGTCTTTGATTCATAGAAGGAAATGACTAAGAGTGTGATGGATTCTAACAGGGGTCAGCAAACTATGGCCTGTGGTCTAAATCCAGCCTGCTCCCTGTTTTTGTAAATAAAAGTTTTAGTGGAACACTATTCCTATTCATTTACTATTGTCTATGGCTGCTTTTGTATTACAATAGTAGAGCTGAGTAGTTTCAGGAGAGACCACGTGGCTCACAAAGCCTAAAATACTATCTGGCCCTTTAAAGAAAAAGTTTGCCAACTTCCAAATTAAAGCTATGAATGTTTTGTTTTCTTTTTTCCCAGCAAAATGTACTCACACAAAATTTTGCTGACAATTTCATCAAGTTCGGTGATTCTTGAAAGCCTGTGAATGGACTCTAAGCAATTTTGGACCAAAGCTCACAGTATATTTATTTCCTGCTACATTTCATCTCTTCATAGGAGTCTCTTTTAGTTCACCATGCCAGAGGATACTTTCATTTTGTGGGTTACAGCGCCTCCCCTCATTCAGTGATGACAAATGGCCTTGCAGCACAGTTTACAGCTTTTGTTACAGGGCAGCTGTAAGAGTATATGGAGAGCAGCACACCTCTGCCCGTGTTTGTGTGTGTGTAGAGGAAACCAGTGGTGGTCATGGTTCAGTAATGTCCTCTTTTATTGCCAAGTATAACGTACTATGAAAAACAAATGGATGCTTCATTCTTTCTTCTAGGCTATTTACAGTTAGGCTGTTAAATAAGGAAGGGATATTTTTTCTGGAGTACCTATGTTTTGATAAAGGAGAAAGAGAGAAAAACTAGTGTATTTGATGAAAAATGTTTTAGTCACTAACTGTTCTTTAATAGGTGTCACTTTAAAATTTTTTCCACTCATGTTAGCCATGGTACTGGATCTGTTTAGATCCATTTAAGAATGCTTAGATGAACTGCATTTTTGTTATGACTAATTTTGGTCACTGTTTTAACACAAGGGTACTTAACATTCCCATTGCCTTTGTCATGCTCCTGTCTTTACAAACAAGAAACAACATTCATAGTCTTTCAATTTTTTTTCAGTTTAACCTACTATTTGTGTTCATTTTCTGGGTGCTCAACAGCTAAGGTCTTTTTATGTTAATGTCCTCTTTACAGGGATCATTTTCTTTTGGTCTTATTTTTTAAAAAATTTCTTTTATATTCCAAGATGCTATTTCAACTGTAGTCAACAAATATCAGTAAAAGACCTGTTTTCTGGAATCTGTCTTCAAGACATGAATGGGCTGACTGAGTTTCTGGGTTGCTGTCAGGACAAAGTATGTAGAAAGGGAGGTTTAAGGACTAGACTAAGCAGCATCCATCTGTAGAATAACTGAGTCTGGGACTGGAGAGGAAAACGGTAAACTAGGACCTGAGTGGGAGGTAAACCGACTATCCATTACACTAAGGAACTAGGGAAAGATGTCAGTGGAGATGGAGCACAGATAAGCAGAGGAGGAGAATGAAAGTGTGAGTAGTGTACAAGATTAAAGAAGCCAAGGCATTTTAGGATCTAAGTACTCAAAGGCTGGGAATGTCTTGGGATACTGGGGAGTTCCTTTTATTGCAAATCATGTGCTGTTTTTGTGGCCCAGAGGCAGATATTTAATGGAGTGAAATGAGACCAGTTACCTATTTACTGCTAGGCACTGGAAGTTATTTTTTCTTAAATAAGCATAGTCTGACAAATTTCTGTTTTGGAAGGGATCTCTGACAATCTTAGGGATTTTAATCTATCAGCCAATCAATTATTATCTTTCAGTACCTTAGTGTACAGAATTGAGGGGAATCTAACTCAATTCTCTGTTCATGGCACCCTATCATCATGCCATATATGATGCTCAGTTCTCAGTCCTCATAGCACTGTAATTCTCAGTAACATTTGACACAGTTTATTATTTTCCCCTTCTTGAAACACCTTTACTTGACTTATTTACTTTCCTGGTTTTCTTCTTACTTCGTTGGCCATCACTTTTCACTCTTGTTGCTCCACCTTGTGTTTGATCTCCAAATGAGAGCCCTCCGTGTGTTCAGAGCTCAGCACAAGCCCTTTCCTGTATTTATTTATCTTTGCTCCTTGATTGATCTCATCTGGCCATATGCCTTTACATACCATGTACATAGAGTCACTGATGACTTACAAATTTGTTCTTTGCCATGTTTCCTCACCTGTCCAGTGTTATCAACTACTTACTTCATATACTCACTTGGATGTATAACAGGCATCTCAACATGAAATATCCAAAAAGGAAATCATTATTTTTCTTTCTAGACATGTTCCTTTTGCAGTCATCTTAATCTCAGTAAATGGCATCACCACTTACCAGTTGATCAGTGTTAAAACCTATGAGTTCTACTTGACTCCTCTTTTTCCCTTACACTCTGTATCTGCTCCAATTGCAAAACGTGTTTTCCCAAAAAGCTTTATGAATAAAGCTGCTATAAACATTTGCATGTAGGTTTTGTCTAGATATGAGTTTCCAAATCATTTGGGTTAGTTTAATACCTAAGAGTGTGATTGTTTGAATCGTATGGGTAGGCTATGTTTAACTTTGGAAGAAGCTGCCAGGTCTTCTGAAGCGGCCGTACCATTTTACATTCCCACTTCCTACAAGCAATGAATGAGAGTTTCTCTTATTCTGCATCCTTGCTAGCAATTGGTATTGTCAGTTTTTAAAAATCCAGCCATTTTAATAGGTGTTTAATGAGATTGCATTGTTGTTTTAATTTGCATTTCCTTAATGACTAATGATATTGAGCATCTTTTCATGTTTGCCATCTTTATATCTTCTTTGACAAAGTGTCTTTTTTTTTCTTTTGTTTATTTTGGGGGAGGAGGAATGTTTGTTTTCTTATTGTTTGTTCTTGAATACCTAAAAAATATTCTGGGTATAAGTTCTTTTTCAAATATATGATTTGAAATATTTTCGATTTCTGTAATTTCTTTATTTCTGTTATAATTCCTAAATATTCTAGCAAATAATATTTTCTCCTAGTCTGTGGCTTCTCTATTCATTCTCTTTGCAAAAGTTTTTTTTAATATTGAAGAAGTCCAGTTTATCAGTTTTTTCTTTTATGGATTATATTTTGCGTGTTATATCTAAGCACTTTTTGCCAGACTCAATGTCACAAAGATTTTGTCCAGTTTTTCTTATAGGAATTTTACAGTTTAATGTTCTATAATCAGTTCTATGATATATTTTGCATTAATTTTTCTGTACTGAGTGAGAAATAGGTCAAGGTTCTTTTCTTTGGCATATGAATAACCTGTTGTTACAGCACTGTTAGTTGAAAAAACTGTCCTTTCTTTGTTGACTTGCCTTTGCATTTTTGTTCAGATACCTATTAATGATATTGAGAGTTTATTTCAAGGCTGTGTGTTCCATTCCATTGGTATGTGTTCATCCTTTCACTAATACAACACAGTCTTGATTATTGTACCTTTTTAGTATGTTTTAAAATTTGGTAGTGTGAGTCCTTTAACTTTTTTCTTCCTTTTAAATTTGGGCTATTCTAGTTTCTTGACTTTTTCATATAAATTTTAGAATCATCCTGTCTGTATCTACAAAGAATCCTGCAGCGATTTTGTTTGGAATTATTTTGAATGTAAAGATCATTGGGAGAGAATTGACATTTAAACTATATTGAGTCTTCCTACCCATCAGCAACAGTATACCTTTCACTTATTTTGGTCTTCTTTTATTCCTTTTATCTGGGTTTTTCAGATTTTAGCATAGAGATCCTGAACATATGTCATTAAATTTATACTCAGTATTTCATTTTTTGAGCTATTATAAATGATATCATTAAAAAATTTTTTTTCCTTTCTAATTGTTCTTTGATAGTATATAGAAATGCTACTGATTTTTTTGTATGTTGACCTTGTATCCCCAGCCTTGCTTAACTTACTAGTTGTAGTTCTTTGTGGATTCCTGGTATTGTCTATGTAGATAATTATAGTATCTTGCGATGAATATTTTATTTCTTCCTGTACAACCTAAATGTCTTTTATTTCTTTTTCTTGCCTTATTTTACTTGCTAGAACTTTCAGTATGATATTGATTAGGTATGGTGGGAGTAGACATTCTTGCCTAAATCCTGATACATTGTGGGGAAACATTTAGTCTTTCACAATCAAGTATGTTGTTACCTGTATTTTTTTGTAGATAGCATTTATGAAGTTGAGAAAGCTCCTTTTATTCTTGGTTTCCTGGCAGTTTTTTATCATGAGTTGCATTTTGTCAAATGCCTTTTCAGCATTTTTTGATATCATAATTTATTTATTTATTCTGTTAATATGATGAAATTGCATTGATTGATATTTAAATGTTAAAATAGTGTTCTTGGAATAAACCCTCCTTGGTTGCAAAGTATTATTCATTTTACATATTATTAGTATTTTACTAAAGGTCTTAGCTTCTTTGTTGATTAGGGATGTTGGTTTGATACTTTTTGGGTTATACTGTGTTTGGTTTTGACATCAGGGTAATACTCGCTTTATAAAATACAAATTGGGAAGGGTACTCTTTTCTATTTTTGGGATGCTGTTGTAAAAAAAATGTGTTGCTTAGTCAGTGCTTTATAATCCATTACTTTCATTATTTATTTTGATGCTCTAATTGTGGAAAATTCAGCCAATGGAAGCCCCCATCAACCTGCTCTTTATCCTTTTTACATGTCTGCATCTATTCATCTATTTTGCAATGCTTTCTTATTTTTGGCATGAATGATTCTATGTTCATCTTGTGTTTTTTTCTATCCTAGCGCTAGAATCAATAATTTCTCTAAGGAACACTGCTTTGTTTTAGTGGAGAATATTTAGAAACCAGCAAACAGCAGTGTACTATGTTTGCTGGGTGTCATTTCTTCTAGACATTCTCAGTATATAAAGGTAAAGAATAACTTACACACAAACATATATACCTGTATTTATGTATATCTGTTAAAAATCATGAGGTCATATTGATATCACTAATTTCAGTCAAACACCACAGAGGTCATTCTAGTCTTCACTTTTTCCACTTTTGTAACTCCCTTCTCCAGGAATGAGAAACTCACTCCCATTTATCCACTACATATTTCCTCATTTGCTTAATTCTTCATTGCATAGAAAGCAGTTTCAGAATTGTTAATGCATGCTATTGCAAAAAAGAAACAGAAGTTAACTAGAATTCAGTATTTATGTACAATTCTTTTGGTCTTCAGGCTGAGAGTATGTATTAGTTTCCTAGGACTACTGTAATTAATTACCACACACTTAAAACAACAGAAACTTATTCTTTCACAATTCTGGAGGATAGAAGTCCGAAATGAAGATATTGGCATGTCCAGATACCCTCCCATGGCCCTACGGAAATCCTTCCTTAACTCTTATTATTTATTTATTTTTTGAATTATATTTGATACACAATCAGATTGGTTTCAGGTATACAACATAGTGGTCCAGCAGTTTCTCATGTTATTAAATCCTCACCCCAACCAGTGCAGTTACTGTCTGTCAACATAGAAAGATGTTACAGAATCACTGGCTGTATTCTGTATGCTATCCTACCATCCCCATCACCAACTTACATATGATTGAGAATTTTTGTGCACCTGTATCCCGCTCACCTTCTCCACCTATCCACCCCATTCCCTACCCTATAATAATCACCAGTCACTTCTCAGTGTCTATGGGTCTACTGTTGTTTTGTTCCTTTTATTTTTGCTTTGTTTATATATTCCGCAAATAAGTGAAATCATATGGCATTTGTCTTTCTCCTCCCAGCTTATTTGACTTAGCATAATTCACTCTAGGTCTGCCCTGGTTGTTGCAAATGGCAGGGTTTCTTTCTTATGGCTGAATAATACTCCATTTTGTACATGTACCACCTCTTCTTTATCCATTCATCTGCTGATGGACAGGTTGTTTCTATATCTTGGCTTTTATAAATAATGCAGCAGTAAACATAGGGGTGCATATATCTTTTCAAATCAGGGATTTTGTTTTCTTTGGGTAAATTTCTAGACGTGGAATTATTGGGTTGTATGATATTTCAATTTTTAGAATTTTGAGGAACCTCCATGCTGCTTTTGATAGTGGCTGCACCAATTTACATTCCCACCAACAGGGTAGGAGAATTCCCTTCCTCCACATCCTTGCCATCTCCTGTTATTTCTTGTTTTTTGGATAGTGGCCATTCTGACAGGTGTGAGGTGATATCTCATTGTGGTTTTGAATTGCATTTCTCTGATGATTAGCGATGTGGAACATGTTTACATGTACCTTTTGGCTATCTCTGTTTCTTCTTTGGAAAAATCTCTGTTCAGGTCTCCCACCCATTTTTTTATCATATAAGATTTTTTTTGTTTTTTTTTTGATGTTTAGTAGTATGAGTTCTTTATATATTTTGAATGTTAACCCTTATCAGATGGATAGTTTTTAAATGTATTCTCCCAAACTGTAGGTTGCCTTTTTCTTTTCTTTTCCTTTTTTAAAAATTAATTAATTAATTAATTTTTAAATTTTGGTGTCATTAATATATGAACAACATTGTGGTTACTAGATTCCCCCCATTATCAAGTCACCATCACATACCCCATTACAGTCACTGTCCATCAGCATAGTAAGATGCTATAGAATCACTGCTTGTTTTCTCTGTGCTATACTGCCTTCCTGGTGCACACCCCCCCACATGATCTGTGCTAATCATAATGTCCCTTTTCCCCATTATCACTCCTTTCCCACCCATCCTCCCCAGTCCCTTTCCCTTTGGTAACTGTTAGTCCATTCTTGGTTTCTATGAGTCTGCTGCTGTTTTGTTCCTTCAGTTTTTGCTGTGTTCTTATACTACACTGATGGGTGAAATCATTTGATACTTGTCTTTCTCTGCCTGGCTTATTTCACAGAGCATAATACCCTCTAGCTCCATCCATGTTGTTGCAAATGGTAGGATTTGTTTTCTTCTTATGGCTAAGTAATGTTCCATTGTGTATATGTACCACATCTTCTTTATCCATTCATCTACTGATGGACACTTAGGTTGCTTCTATTTCTTGGCTATTGTAAATAGTGCTGTGATAAACATAGGGGTGCATCTGTCTTTTTCAAACTGGGCTGCTGCATTCTTAGAGTAAATTCCTAGGAGTGGAATTTCTGGGTCAAATGGTATTTCTATTTTGAGTTTTTTGAGGAACCTCCATACTGCTTTCCACAAAGGTTGAAGTAACTTACATTCACACCAGCAGTGTAGGAGGGTTCCCCTTTCTCCACATCCTTGCCAACACTTGTTGTTTGTCTTTTGGATGTAGGCCATCCTAACGGGTGTGAGATGATATTTCATTGTGGTTTTAATTTGCATTTCTCTGATGATTAGCGATGTGGAGCATATTTCCATGTGCCTGTTGGCCACCTGAATTTCTTCTTTGGAGATGTGTCTGTTAGATCCTCTCCCCATTTTTGAAAAGGGTTATTTGTGTTTTTTGTTTCTTGAGGTGCATGACCGCTTTGTATATTTTGGATGTCAACCCCTTATTGGATATGTGATTTATGAATATATTCTCCGATACTGTAGGCTGCTTTTTTGTTCTACTGACGGTGTCCTTCGCTGTACAGAAGCTTTTCAGCTTGATATAGTCCCACTTGTTCATTTTTGCTTTTGTTTCCCTTGCCTGGGGAGATATGTTCATGAAGAAGTTGCCCATGTTTATATTCAAGAGAGTTTTGCCTATGTTTTCTTCTAAGAGTTTTATGGTTTCATGACTTACATTCAGGTCTTTGATCCATTTTGAGTTTTACTTTGTGCGTGGAGTTAGACAGTAATCCAGTTCCATTCTCTTACATGTAGCTGTCGAGTTTTGCCAACACCAGCTGTTGAAGAGGCTGTCATTTCCCCATTGTATATCCATGGCTCTATTATCTTCCCACTTGTCTGTGGGTCTGTTCTTGTGCCAGTACCAAATTGTCTTGATTACTGTGGCTTTGTAGCAGGGCTTGATTTGGGAAGCGAGATCCTTCCTGCTTTATTTTCCCTTCTCAGGATTGCTTTGGCTATTTGGGGCCTTTTGTGGTTCCATATGAATTTTAGAACTATTTGTTCCAGTTCGTTGAAGAATGCTGTCTGTATTTTGATAGGGATTGCATTGAATTGGTAGATTGCTTTAGGCAGGATGGCCATTTTAACAATATTAATTCTTCCTAGTCAAGAGCATGGGATGAATTTCCATTTATTAGTATCCTCTTTAATTTCTCTTAGGAGTGTCTTGTAGTTTTCAGGGTATAGGTCTTTCACTTCCTTCGTAGGTTTATTCCTAGGTATTTTATTCTTTTTGATGCAATTGTGCATGGAATTGTTTTTCTGATTTCTCTTTCTGTTAGTTCATCATTAGTGTATAGGAAAGCAACAGATTTCTGTGTGTTAATTTTGTATCCTGCAACTTTGCTGAATTCAGATATTAGTTCTAGTAGTTTTGGAGTGGAGTATTTAGGGTTTTTTATGTACAATATCATGTCATCTGCAAATAGTGACAATTTGACTTCTTCTTTACCAATCTGGATACCTTTTATTTCTTTGTTTTGTCTGATTGCCATGGCTAGGACCTCCAGTACTATGTTTAATAAAAGTGGGGAGAGTGGGCATCCTTGTCTTGCTCCTGATCTTAAGGGAAAAGCTTTCAGCCTCTCGCTGTTAAGTATAATGTTGGCTGTGGATTTGTCATATATGGCCTTTATGATGTTGAGGTACTTGCCGTCTATACCCATTTTGTTGAGAGTTTTTATCATGAATGGATGTTGTGCTTTGTCGAATGCTTTTTCACCATCTATGGAAATGATCATGTGGTTTTTGTCCTTTTTTTGTTGATGTGGTGGATGATATTGATGGATTTTCTAGTGTTGTACCATCCTTGCATCGCTGGGATGAATCCCACTTGATCATGGTGTATGATCCTCTTGATGTATTTTTGAGTTCGGATTGCTTATATTTTGTTGAGTATTTTTGCATCTATGTTCATCATGGATATTGATCTTTAGTTTTCTTTTTTGTGGTGTCTTTGCCTATTTTGATATTAGAGTGATGCTTGCTTTATAGAATGAGTTTGGAAGTATTCCCTTCTCTTCTGTTTTTTTGGAAACCTTTAATGAGAATGGGTATTATGTATTTTCTAAATGTCTGATAAAATTCAGTGGTGAATCTGTCTGGTTCAGGCGTTTTGGTCCTGGGTAGTTTTTTGATTACTGATTCAATTTCATTGCTGGTAATTGGTCTGTTTAGATTTTCTGTTTCTTCCTGGGTCAATATTGGAAGGTTGTATTTTTCTAGAAAGCCGTCCATTTTTTGTAGGTTATCCAGCTTGTTAGCATACAGATTTTCATAGTATTTGCTAATAATTCTTTGTATTTCTGTGTTGTCCGTTGTCATTTTTCCTTCCTCATTTATGATTTTGTTTATGTGTGTAGATTCTCTTTTTTTGTTAATAAGTCTAGCTATGGTTTTATCTATTTTGTTTATTTTCTCAAAGAACCAGCTCTTGGTTTCATTAATTTTTCCTATTATTTTATTCTTCTCAATTTTATTTATTTCTGCTCTGATCTTCATTATGTCCCTCCTCCTGCTCATTTTGGGCTTCATTTGTTCTTCTTTTTCCAGTTTGAGTAATTGTGAATTTAGACCATTCATTTGCGATTGTCTTTCCTTCTTCAAATAGGCCTGGATTGCTATATACTTCCCTCTTAGAACTGCCTTCTCTGCGTCCCACAGAAGTTGGGCGGTTGTGCTGTTGTTTTCATTTATCTCCATATATTGCTTTATCTGTGTTTTAATTTGGTCATTGATCTGTTGATTATTTAGGAGCATGTTGTGAAGCCTCCATGTGTTTGTGAGCCTTTTTGTTTTCTTTGTACAGTTTATTTCTAGTTTTATACCTTTGTGATCTGAGAAGTTGGTTGGTACAATTTCAATCTTTCTGAATATACCTAGGTGTTTTTTTTGCCTAGTATGTGGTCTCTTCACCAAAATGTTCCGTGTGCACTTAAGAAGAATGTGTATTCTGCTGCTTTTGGATGGAGTGTTCTATAGATGTCTGTTAGGTCCATATGTTCTAATGTGTTGTTCAATGCCTTTGTATCCTTACTTATTTTCTGTCTGCTTGATCTGTACTTTGGAGTGAGTGGAGTATTGAAGTCTCCTAGAATGAATGCATTGTATTCATTTCCCCTTTTAATTCTGTTAGTATTTGTTTCATATATGTATGTGCTCTTGTGTTGGGTGCATACATATTTATAGTGGTTATATCCTCTTCTTGTATTGACCCCTTTATCATTATGTAATGTCCTTCTTTGACTCTTGTGACTTTTTTTGTTTTGACATCTATTTTGTCTGATACAAGAACTGCAACACCTGCTTTTTTTCTCCCTGTTAGTTGCATGAAATATCTTTTACTGTCCCTTCACTTTTAGTCTGTGTATGTCTGGGTGTAAAGTGAGTCTCTTTTGGACAGCATATCGTTGGGTCTTGTTTTTTTATCCATTCAGTGAATGTATGTCTTTTGATTGGTACAGTCAGACCATTTACATTTAGGGTGATTATTGATAGGTATGTACTTATTGCTATTGCAGGCTTTAGATTTGTTGTTACCAAAGGTTCAAGGGTAACTTCTTACTTTCTAAGAGTGTAACTTACCTCACTTTGTGTGCTATTACAAGTATTACAAACACAATCTAAAGGTTCTTTTTTTTTCCCTCCTTTTCTTCTTCCTCCATTCTTTATGTATTTGGTATCATATTCTGTACTTTTCTCTATCCCTTTTTTTTTTTTACCTCTGGTGACAGCTCTTTAACCTTAGAAACACTTCCATCTATACTAATCCCTCCAACATACACTGTAGAGGTGGTTTGTGTGAGCTAAATTTTCTCAGCTTTTGCTTATCTGGACATCGTTTAATCCCTCCTTAAAATTCAAATGATAATCTTGCTGGATAAAGTAATCTTGGTTCAAGGCCCTTCTGTTTCATTGCATTAAATACATCATGCCACTGCCTTCTGGCCTGTAAGGTTTCTGCTGAGAAGTCTGATGTTAGCCTGATGGGTTTTCCTTTGTATGTGATCTTATTTTTCTCTCTGGCTGCTTTTCATAGTCTGTCCTCATCCTTGATCTTTGCTATTTTAATTACTATATGTCTTGCTGTTGTCTTCCTTGGGTCCCTTGTATTGGGAGATCTGCGCACCTCCGTGGCCTGAGAGACTATCTCCTTCCCCAGCTTGGGGAATTTTTCAGCAATCACCTCCTCAAAGACACTTTCTATCCCTTTTTCTGTCTTCTTCTTCTGGAACCCCTATAATGTGAATATTGTTCCATTTGGATTGGTCACACAGGTCTCTCAATATTCTTTCATTCTTAGAGATCCTTTTTTCTCTCTGTGTCTCAGCTTCTTTGTATTCCTCTTCTCTAGTTTCTATTTCATTTATTGTCTCCTCCACTGTATCTAGTCTGCTTTTAATACCGTCCATTGTGTTCTTCAATGATTGGATCTCCGACCGGAATTTATTCCTGAGTTCTTGAATATCTTTCCGTACCTCCATGAGCATGTTAATGATTTTTATTTTGAACTCCCTTTCAGGGAGAGTCATAAGGTCCATATCATTTAAATCTTTCTCAGGAGTTGTATTCATAATTTTACTGTGGACCGGGTTCCTTTGGTGTTTCATATTTGTGTATGGCGCCCTCTAGTGCCCAGAAGCTCTACTCTCTGGAGCTGCTCAGCCCCTGAAGCAATGTGGGGATTGTAGGGGAGTGGTATTGGTTCCTCTGGGGAGGAAAGGGCTGTTTGCTGGTTCCTGGCTGCTATGCCTGTCTCCACTGCCTGAACCAGTGGGCTGAGCACACAGGTGTAAGCCTCTGTGCTTTGCGTTTTTAGTTGCTGTAGACAGATCTTAACCTCTGGCTGGCCTAACACCAGGGAAGGATTTCCCGGTTTGCAAGCCCGGTGGGGCTGGCCAGAAGAAAGGCGCACTAGTCTGCCTGTCAGAGAAGGGGTTCTTGGAGCTGTGTAGGCAGCCAGGGAGCTGGAGCACCTGAAGATCGTGAAAGCTCCCAACCTGCTGGGCAGAGTGCACCCGGACAATTTTGTCTGCCTGTCCTTTCTCCTGAGCAGTAAGCTCTGTGCAATCCTTGCCCCTTTATTGGCCCTCTTGCTAAGGACTGCCTGCCTTTCTTTTGTCCCAGAGCAGCTGGGTATGGATCCCTGCTTTCACAAGCAGCTGGATTCTTAGTCTCTCCAGGAATTCTGCCTGTCTTAGCTTTCCAACCCCCTAATTACAAGAGTATGATGCAAGCACCATGAAATGTAGGTTTGTGCTCCCAGAACAGATCTCCAGAGTTGGGTATTCAGCAGTCCCACATCTCCACTCCCTCCCTGCTCCATTCCTGTTCCTTCTTTCTGTGAGCTGGGGTGGGGGAAGGGCTTGGATCCCACAGGACCACAGCTTTAGTATGTTACCCTTTTCTGTGAGGGCTGCTCTTGTCTCCAGGTGTATGCAGTTTGTTGCCGTCCTCTTTCCTGTTGCTCTTTCAAGAGTAGCTGTAGTAGCTTTATTTTCATATTATATGAGGTTTTAGGAGAAAGCCTCTGTCTCACCTCTCATGCCACCATCTTTAATCCAGTCTGGAGTAGATTCTTTAGGGTTATGTACAATATCAGGTCATCTGCAAACATGGACAGTTTAACTTCTTCCTTGCCAATCTGGATGCCTATTATTTCTTTGTGTTTTCTGATTGCTGTGGCTAGGACCTCCAGAACTTAGTTGAATAAAAGTGGGGAGAGTGAGCATCCTTGTCTTGTTCCCGGTCTTAAAGGAAAAGCTTTCAGCTTCTTGCTGTTAAATATAATGTTGGCTTTGGGTTTTTCATATATGGCCTTTATTATGTTGAGGTACTTGCCCTCTGTACCCATTTGGTTGAGAGTTTTTATCATGAATTAATGTTGAATTTTGTTGAATGCCTTCTCAGCATCTGTGGAGATGTGGTTTTTGTCCTTCTTTTTGTTGATGTAGTGGATGGTGTTGATGGATTATCGAATGTTGCACCATCCTTGCATCCCTTGGTGAATCCCACTTGGTCATGATGGTTGATCTTTTTGATGTATTTTTGAATTCGGTTTGCTAATATTTTTTTGAGTATTTTGCATCTATGTTCTCAGGGATATTGGTTTGTAATTTTCTTTTTTTGTGGTGTCTTGGCCTGGTTCTGGTATTGATGTTGGCCTCGTAGAATGAGTTTGGGAGAATTCCCTCCTCTTCTACTTTTTGTAAATCTTTAAGGAGGATGGTTATTAGGTCTTCACTAAGTGTTTGATAAAATTCAGCAGTAAAACTATTTGGTCCAGGAGATTTGTTCTTAGGTAGTTTTTTGATCATCAGTTCAATTTCTTTGCTGGTAATTGGTCTATTCAGATTTTCTGTTTCTTCCTGGGTCAGCCTTGGAAGGTTGTATTTTTATAGAAAGTTGTCCATTTCCTCTAGGTTATCCAGTTTCTTACCATATAATTTTAATAGTATTCTCTCATAATTCTTTGTATTTCTGTGGTGTCTGTCATGATTTTTCCTTTTTCATTTCTGATTCTGTTTATGTGTGTAGACTCTCTTTTTTCTTGATAGGTCTGGCCAGGGGTTTATCTATTTTGTTTATTTTCTCCAAGAGACAGCTCCTGCTTTCATTGATAATTTCTATTGTTTTATCCCTCTCAATTTTATTTATTTCTGCTTTAATCTTTATTATGTCCCTCCTTCTACCGACTTTGAGTTTCATTTGTTTTTCCTTTTCTAATTTTATTAATTGTGAGTTTTGACTGTTCATTTGGGATTGTTTTTCTTTCCTGAGATAGGCCTGTATTGCAATATGTTTCCGTCTTAGCATGGCCTTCGCTGTATTCCACAGATTTTGTGGTGTTGAATTATTGTTGTCATTTGTGTCCATATATTGCTTGTTCTCTCTTTTTATTTGGTTATTGATCCATTGATTATTTAGGAGCATGTTTTTAAGTCTCCATGTGTTTGTGGGCTTTTTCATTTTCTTGTGAAATTTATTTCTAGTTTCACACCTTTGTGATCTGAGAAGCTGGTTGGTACAATTTCAATCTTTTTGAACTTGCTGAGGTTCTTTTTGTGGCTTGTATATTATCTATTCTTGAAAATGTTCCATGTGCACTTGAGAAGAATGTGTATCCTGTTGCTTTTTGATGGACTTTTCTGTAGATGTCTCTTAGGTCCATCTGTTCTAATATGTTTTTCAGTGCCTCTGTCTCTTTACTTATTTTCTGTCTGGTTGATCTGTCCTTTAGAGGTGATTGGTGTGTTGATGTCTCCTAAAAGGAATGCTTTGCATTCTATTTCCCCTTTTAATTCTTTTAGTATTTGGGTCACATATTTAGGTGATCCTGTGTTGGGTGCATAGATATTTATAATAGTTATATCCTCTTGTTGGACTGACCCTTTTATCATTATGTAATGTCCTTTGTCTCTTGTGACTTTCTTTGTTTTGAAATCTATTTTGTCTGGTACAAGTACTGCCACTCCTGCTTGTTTCCCACTATTAGTTGCGTGAAATATCTTTTTCCATCCCTTTACATTTAGTTTGTGTATGTCTTTGGGTTTGAAGTGAGTGTCTTGTAGGCAGCATATAGATGGCTCTTGTTTTTTTATCCATTCAGTGACTGTATGTCTTTTTATTTATGCGTTCAGACCATTTACAGTTAAGTTGATTATGGATAGGTATGGATATTGCCATTGTAGGCTTTAGATTCTTGGTTACCAAAGGTTCAAGGTTAACTTCCCTACTGTCTAGGAGTCTAACTTAACTGAATATGCTATTACAAACACTATCTAAAGGTTCTTTTTTTTTTCTCTTCCTTTTTCTTCCTCCTCCATTCCTTATATATTAGGTATCATATTCTGTACTGTTTGTCTATCCCTTGATTGACTTTGCATATGGTTAATTTAATTTTGCATTTGCTCATTAATTAGCTGTTCTACTTTCTTTACTGTGGTTTTATTTCCTCAGGTGACAGCTGTTAAGCCGTATGAACACTTCCATCTATAGCAGTCCCTCCAAAATACAGTGTAGAGATGGTTTGTGGGAGGTAAATTCTCTCAGCTTTTGGTTATCTGGGAATTGTTTAATCCCTCCTTTAAATTTAAATGGTAATCTTGCCAGGTAGAGTATTCTTGGTTCAAGGCCCTTCTGCTTCATTGCATTAAATATATCATGCCACTCCCTTCTGGCCTGTAAGGTTTCTGTTGGGAAATTGGACGATAGCCTGATGGATTTTCCTTTGTATGTGATCTTTTTTTTCTCTCTAGTTGCTTTTAAAAATCTGTCTTCATCATTGATCTTTACAGTTTTCATTATTATATGTCTTGATGTTGTCTTCCTTGGGTCCCTTGTGTTGGGAGATCTGTGCACCTACATGGCTTGAGAGACTATCTCCTTCCCCAGATTGGGGAAGTTTTCAGCAATCACCTCCTCAAAGACACTTTGTATCCCTTTTTCTCTGTTTCTCTTGTACCCTTATAATGCAAATATTGTTCCGTTTGGATTGCTCACACTATTCTCTCAATATTCTTTCATTCTTAGAGATTCTTTTTTCTCTCTGTGCCTCAGCTTCTTTGTTTTCCTCTTCTCTAATTTCTGTTCCATTTACCTTCTCTTCTACTACAACTAATCTGCTTTTAAGTCCCTCCACTTTATGTTTCATTTCAGATTTGGAATTTCTTAATGATTGAATCTCCTTCTTAAATTCATTCCTGAGTTGTTGAATATTTTTCTGTAACTCCATAAGTATGTTTATAATTTTATTTTGAACTCTCTTTCAGGAAGATTGGTGACTTTGGTTTCATTTGACCCTCTTTCTGGGGTTTGTGAAATTTGGGTCTGAACGATGTTCTTTTGACGTTTCATATTTCTCTGTGGTGCCCACTAGTGTGCAGAAGCTCCAGTCTCTGGAGCTGCTCTTCCCCTAGAGTGAGGTTGGGCATCGTAGGGGAGCAGAGTTGGTACCTGGATTTTGAGGAAAGATCTGTTTCCTGATTCTCGTCTGCGGTGCTTGTCTCCCGTGTCAGAGCCAGTGGGTCAACCATACCCATATAAGCCTCTGTGCTTTGTGTCTCCAGCTGTTTTACGCGTGGCCTCCCTGTGGTTGGCCTGATGCCAGCACCGTGATTGACAGTTTGCACACCAGTGCCAGCAGGCTAGAAGGAAGGTGAAGCTGGCTGTGTGTCACCGTGGGTGGCCTCGGAAATGAGCAGGCAGCCAGGGGGTTGGAGCACCTGAAGCTCCTCCAAGTTCCCACCAGCTGCGCAGAGTACACCCAGACAACCTTATGCAGCTCTCCCTTCTCCCATGCAGCAAGCTCCACCTAAATCCCGCCCCTTCAGCAGCCCTCTTGCTCCTAGGAAGCCTCTCAGACTGCCTGCCTTTCCTCTGACACAGAGATGCTGGATGTGGATCCCCTCCTGCACAAACGGCAGGAATGTCAATTTCTCAAGCACTCCGCCTGTCCAAGCTCCCCAACGTCCAGAGCACCACACACTATAGGTTTCTGCTCACAAAGCAGATCTCCAGGGCTAGGTGTTCAGTAGTCCCAGTATTCCACTCCCTCCCTGGCTCCGTTTCTCTTGCTGGGGTAGGGGAAGGGCCTGGGTCCTGAGCGATTTAGGCTTTCGTACATTAGCCTCTTTCGTGAGGGCTGCTCTGTTCATGAGGTATGTATGCAGTCTGGTTCAGCCTTCTTTCTTGTTGCTGTTTTAAGGTTAGTTGTGTCAATTAACTATATTTTTGTACTGTTTGCGGTTTTGGGAGGCGCTCTCTGTCTCACCTCTCACGCCACTATCTTGAATTCCTCTCTGGGTGTCTCTTTTTAAATCTTTTCTTTCTTTGTTGAAGTCCTCCCTTAGATCATAAGTGCTGTTCTGCAGATCAATGAGCATATATATGACTGTTACTTTAAAAAATTTATCAAGATTGGTGATCTCCATTTCATTATTAGCCCTCTTTCTGATGTCTTATCCTGTAGTTTTGTTTGGAACATATGCCTCTATCTCCTCATTTTGCCTGGGTTTCTGTTTCTTCCTTTGTATTAGGTAGGTCCTGTATGCTTCCTGGTCTAGAGAGTAATGATTTTATTGAAAGGCATCCTGTGCCCCAAAGCTCAAGACTGTTTGCTCACCAGTGCCTGGTTCTCTTTTGCAGTGGAGCTGCAGTTGCTGTGGGTAGGCTGTGGGCAGTCACTTTTCTGTCTGTCTGCAGGCATTGGTTGGTCTCTGTCAGTCAAGGCTTTGTGGGCCGTGCAGTGGTGCTGCTGTTGGGATGTTCTCCTTCTGGCCACCCCCTGCTCTTCCAGCAGTGGCGTATCTCACTTGTCTGTGGTTCAGAGCTCACCTCACCTGTACCTTTGTGAGCTGTGCAGTTGTGCTTCTGCATGGTTGGTTGTGGTCGGGGGCCCCCAAACTGCTTTCCCTGCAGCCACTCTGGCGCTCCTGGGACAATGGGTGGGCAGGGCAGGTGTGTAGTTGAGCATGGTGGGACTGGGCCTCCAGAAAAAGGGGGATGCCTTTGGAGCTTGCTCCCACAGGCACCTCCCTAGTTGGGCTGACAGAGCACCAGGAATGCTTGGATAGCATCCTTCTTCTTTCCAGGAAATAAAGTCTTAGTGCTGCTGGGCCAGGTGAGCAGGTGTGTAGCGAGAGTCCTCAGGACTAAATTGCCAGCCAGTGTGATGGGGCGTTTGGGGATGGTTCCTTTTAGCACCCAACCATTTGGGCTAAGGGAGGGCTGGAAGTGTCATCCAGCTGCCCTTTTTCCTGTGGAGAGACCTCTGTCCAATCCACACCGTTCTGGCACCCTTCCTGCTGCTGATCAATCTTTCAAACTGCTGCCTTTGTGTCGGGTCTCAGTGTGATCTGAGGAGAGTGCCTGTCCTCCACAGGTGGCTGGCGTCTCAGCCTCACAGAGCACTCTGACTTTCCCTGGTGTCCAGCCCCAGTAACCAAAAGGTTAATGTTATGCACACTCTTGGTCCCAGAGTGGATCTCCTGGGCTAAGTGTGCAGAGTTCTTGAGTGCCCATCCCCTCCCTGCTCCAATATTTATTGTTTTCAGGGTCAGTTGTTTTTGCTGTAGTTGCTTCCTTGGTGTGTATATGGGATGAGGTTTCCGCCTTGCCTTCCTACTCTGCTGTCTTTCTCCCCACTTCCTTGCCTCTTGCAGCTTTTGGTGACTCCTGGTTTTCTTTAGCTCCTGGCTGCATAACTCCAATCTCTGTCTTCATCTTCACAGAGCCTTCTCTTTGTGTCTTCTCTTCTGTCTCTTGTAAGGGTATTTGTCATTATGTTTAGGGTCCACCTAGATAATCTAGAGTGGTCTCATCTTAATGTTGTTTATTATATCTGCAAATAGTCTGTTCCCAAATAAGGTCACATTCACAGGTTCTTGTGATTAGGACATAGACATCTTGTGGGGACTGCCATTCAATCTCCTTATCCTTTCAGAGTATTTGTTATTCATTTGAAATACAGTAGAGTTCATTTGTTTCTGTTTATATTAAATTATAGGTTTCTCCCATCCTTAGTTTTTCCTTTTTGAATATGCAGAACATTAATATAATTTCAAAAATCAAATTACAAGGTAATAGAGTTAAAATTATGGTGACTGTTACTAAGGAAATGGACAGGTATTCTGGTAGAGAAAAATGGAAGAGGCCATATTTATTTAGTTAGAGGGCCAGGCAGTACTTATTTGAATAAGTGGCATGTAAACTGAGATTGAAAGAATGAGAAGCCAGTCATGTAAAAGTGGAAAAAAGAGCTTTCCAGCAGACGGAAAGAGAACATGAGAGGGCTGTGATGCAGGGAAACAGCTGGATATATTAGAGGAAATGAAGAACGCCAGTGGGTGAGTTCACATTGGGCAAGAGGGAGCACAAAGTGAGTGAAATTGTAAAGAAAGCAGGAGCCAGGAAATGTAAGTTGTTATAGACTGTGTGGAGAGGTGGGAAAGCCAGTGGAGAATAATCAGTGGCATTTTTTAGAAGTGTACTTTTAAAGGACTGTAATTGATGCTCTGTGGAGCACACAAAGCAAGAGTAAAAGTATGGAAACTAGATAGACTTGTCACAGTACAAAGTAACTGATGCAGAGGATGTGGTAATGTTGGCTCACCCAAGAGTGGTAGTGGGAAAAGGGAGAAAAGTAGATAGATTTGAGATGTATTTTGGATTGAACTGACAGGACTAGTTTGTGAATTGAATCTGGGTGGGTAGAGAGAGGGTTTTGGGTCTATGGTTGTTGTAATATTTAAGGATGGCTTCCAAATTTGTACCATTAGTAACTGGGAAAGAAATTGATAGCAAATGAATCAAGATTCATTTGTAAGATTGATAGGAAGAGTCAGGATTTCTCTAATGGACTGGTTATGTTTGAAATGCCCATGACATGCTAATGGAAATAGCAAGTTGATAGTTGAAAGTACAAGTCTTAAACCTGGGAGAGGAAAATGGAATCTCTGTCTTCCTTTCTGGTCCCTCCAGGCATTACTCAGTCCAGGCCTTCCTACTGCACATCTGTGATCCCCATTTGTATGTAGCCTGTGAACATAAACAATATGTCAGGAGTTGGCCAGATATTATTTGAGGCATTGTGGGCAACTTGGGCTGGAGATGGTCTCTAGACACACGTGTGATATTCCAGTTCCAAATCATTCTTTCTGGAGAGCTACAGTTATCTTCAGAGTCATTTAAGTATTGCACATTCTACTTTAGCATAGCTTTATTTGGAGCCTTTCAGAATAAGAGTCTTTGCCATTATTACACTAAAACGTACTAAGCTTTTTTCTGCCCCATCTGAACGTGACTTATTGTATGAGATCACTCTAAGAAGGGAATTTTGCTACCAAGAAGGGAAGTGTGTGTATATGTATGTTTGATATGTACTCTGTGGTTGATATGATTTGTATGTCAGTTCTTATACCAACATCACATTGTTTTAATTATAGTGTTTTTATATTATGCTCTGTAATCAGTAGGACTTATCTTCCTGAATCATTTTAAAGATGTTTTGCCTTTTCTTACATATTTATGCTTACAAATGTATTGTAGAATCAAAATTGTTGACACTTTTTTTAAGAAGTGTGGAATTTTTCCTCTAACTGCTTGTTCTTGCTTTGATTGTTATAAATACTTTCTACTCTTGTCTTACATTGAGAAATGTCTCTTAGATTTTCCTGTTCTTTCTTTCCTAAAGAGAGGTTGTCATTTTCCATTTCCTTGTTTATCAAACACCTGTTTTACATAAGTACTATACTAATTCCTGGGCAAGAGGGGTTACACAGTGAATTAAATGAAGTATAATAAACAAATCATATTATGAAATAAAATTGGGATAATGTACTAGGAATTTATAATTAAAATAGTGTGCTTTTGGGAGGCTAAAATGTTTTGCTTTTTAATCGTGAATGTCAGTTTCTGACATTTTATTTTGTTTATTTAAAATTTCTTAAACAGCCTTTTTCCTTTATTTTTATTTTTTTAAGGGTCACACAGCAATGCTTCATACTGGCTCATGGCATCCCAAAATAAAGGGAGAATTTGTGACTTGCTCAAATGATGCGTGAGTATTGTTGATAATTCTTCTAAGACATTCATATCTTTCAATATTTTAACATTTGTATTGTAACAATCTTGCCATTAAAGCAGGAGATAGAGTATTGGGAATCCTGATGTTTATATATTCTTGTACTTAACTTTGATTTTAGCTAATAGTGTAAGATTTGTTTAAATAAATATGGAAACTGTGAAAATGAGATTTGGTGTAATTCCAGTAGAGTTTATTAAGGGCCACAATGGATCAGATTGATAATATTAAATATACTCAAATGACCTTGAATTTGAGATTAATAACTGTTACTTTTTGTAGTAAAGACAGATTTTTATCTGAGTCTAATAGCTAATGTAAGCTTATTATTTAAATTATTGTTTTTTGGGAGTAATAACTGAAAAAGCTGGTTAAATGGCTAAGACTCTGTTGTATTTATATCTGTTAGCCTGGGATTCAACAATATTACAGGAAATATTTGAGCAACTTTTTCTGTATTATGATTCCGTTTTAGTAATAAGAATAGTTAACAGAATGTTCTATTTGTAATATTACAGAAAAAATTACAATGAAAAATATTGTAAATTAAAAATCATAGATGTGCTATTTAGGTGAAACAGTATATTTTAGATAAAAAGGAAAATTTTGTTCTTAGGTTATTTTTTTTCATCTTTTTGCTTTTTGATATTTATAATTTGCCTCATTAACTTTCAGAATTGCTCCTCACATTCATGGATATTTTATGTTTTCTGGAATTAATCTTAGAATAACAGACAAAAGACATAATTTTAGTTCCATAGCACAGTTGAAATATTAACTTGACATAAAAGGAACTAAAATTTGGGAATCTGTACAGAATATGACTGAAACAGGATACATTTAATTAAATTTTCTGGTGAATAGAACTATATGGGTTTAATTTCTTTTTTATTTTTGCCTTATTATCTTTCCAAATATTTAAATTATGTATGTTTAAAGTGACATTCCTTACTTCAGTGATAGGAAGTCAAATTTAGCAGCTAAATTAATAGTATCCCTCTTGATCTGGATGATGCCTAAACGAGTGTATACACATCAAAATTTATCAGGCTGTGCAGTAAGATTTGTGCATTTTATAGTATGTACCTCAATATAAAAAATGATAAAATAAAATAATAGTATCCCATCATCAAATAAGGTTTATTCTAGAAATTCAAGGACATTAGGAAATTTTATCATCAAGAAATTTTCAGTGTAATTATTTAGCAAGTGAAAGGGGAAATAGCATGATTTAATTTTGTGACAAAATTGACACTTTATAAAATTTAGTCTTTTCCAGTGTAAGTTCTAAGTAAAATAGGAATAGGAAGAAATTACTGAAGCTTGACAAAAAGTATTTACCAAAATTTAAAGTAAATATTGTATATTGGAATACTGAACTATTTGCATTTAAATAGGCAACAAGACAGGGATACCCACAACTATTTAGAGACAATGCAGTGTAGTAAGATAAGAAAATAAATGGATATTAATGTTAGAAGAAAATAGATGCATTATTAAAGCACAGAGAATCAGGACTATTCTGGTTAAAAACTTAAGCTGAATAAAGCAATTGGAAAAAAAAAATTGCCCTCAGGAACTATTAAGGGTAAGGCTGAATTGTGGACTCTCATAGTTGTGAACACAAAAGCTTTTAGAAGCTCTACAGAAGCTTTTCCCAAATTTCCAGGATACATAAATTAGTAGTTTGAAGAAAGGCATTTCATGGTCAAATAAGTCTGAGAAACTTGGAATGTCCTAGGCCAGTGATCCATAGTGAACATTTAAATGGTTGTGTATAGCGTATAAAGAAACCTATTTAATCCTCTAACAACAGTTTGGTTAAAGTTCTAAGGCATGACATCATTATACGGGGTGTAAAGTGTAGTTTATCCTGTTCCTTGAAAGAACAATTCTTTAGTTCCCTGCCCAAATCACTGACTTACTGTATATTGTACCTTTGCAAATGTGCACCAGTTTCTTTTTTTTTTTATTAAGGTATTATTGATATACACTCTTATGAAGGTTTCACATGAAAAAACAATGTGGTTACTACATTTTCCAGTTTCTTTTTACACTATATAAATTAGGCTTTCTTTGTCCATAGTTCTATGTGAAGATCTGTGGGCTTTAAAACACAGATCTCCACTATACATATTCTTTACCACCTTTTGGAGAAATCTGCCACTAATAAATTCAGATGGTTTGTAGTTTGACTGACTTTTTCTTGGCCTTTGACTATGAGGGTAGTAATGGGCTAAGCTGTAGAAGATCATTCCAGATACCTGTTTAAATCAATAAATACAGTGTGCTCACTGTGTGTCAGGCACACTGTGTGATCCGTCTCTGCCTTTTGGGGAGTTTACATTACAGTGGAGGTGAGTCCTGGGAGACAGGAAAGGTACAGATACATAAATTAATAGTTTTATATAGTAATAAGTGTTAAGAATAAGGTAAAAATAAAAGGATAGAGAGACAATAGAGGAGAAGGGTCTGCTGTATGTAGAGTAGTCAGAAGAGGTCTCTGAGGAGGTGGCCTTTAAGTTGAGACTTACATCATGCACAGGAGGCAGCCCTAGGGGAAAGAGCTTTCCAGGCCAAAAGGGCAGCATAATTCAAGACCTTAACAAGGGAATGCAATACAGCATATTTGAGTTTTGTTGACATTTTGTAAGTTGGTAGGAAAGATGAGAAAAATAGAAAATGAATTTGGAGAGGAAGGCGGGTACCAGATAATATAAGGTGTTGTAGGCGAAGGTATAAAGGACTAAGATTTTATTGTAATTCCAAGGCAAGCCATTGAAGAGTATTAAATCTGTACTATAATATTATTGGAAAGTCAAAATCAGTAGAAATAGTCTCTTTACAGGATGTTAAAATTGTCCAGTGAGGTGACATTGTGATAGTAGCTAATAATAGCTAACGTGTCTGAAGCACTTACTGTGTGCCAGCACTGTGCAGTACACTTTACATGTGCTAAGCACTTCATCCTATGTTTCCCTCAGAGCAATAGAGTAGTTAGTGATGTTACTGCATATTTCAGATGAAGAAACTGGTTATGACTTTCCTAAGGAAACATGATTCTCAGTGGTTGAGCCAGGATGTAAACCCACTGTGGCAGGTAGGTAGTGAGTGGTTGTCACAAAGGTTATGGTGGTTGGTTTACAGATGGAAATCTCTGTTAAGTAAGGGAAGGATACAAGAACTCCATTGGGAACACTCTGCAGCATTCTTCCACATTGGAAGGACAAATTTCTCTTCACCTTGAAGTCTCACTAGTGCCCCCCAGTGATCATACTGCCATTTGTTTGATTGTGATAAGGATGATGAGAGGTCCATTGCTATTAGGGATGGTCTTCATATCCCCTTTGCAACCCTAATTGATTTTTGATATGTGGAGCCATTCTGGCTGTGCTGGAGGAGCAGCGTGATGCACTAGGGGTTAACCGTATTTAGCCCTGAGAATGTTTCCTCCATGTCTTACCAACTTGGGAGTGGGTATGGGACGCCTCTCCCTTCCACCCAAATTCTAAGCAAAAACTAAACAAAGGAAACAGTGTGCTGGGTTAAATCCCTCTTATTAAAAATATTTTTCCTTGAAGTATGATGGATTTTCTATATAACTTTATTAAAATGAACTTTCATTCCATTTCTACTATAGATATTGAACATTATCAAATGCTTTTGTGGGATATTTGATGCAATCTTGCTTCTTTTCTTTTGGCTTGTACACATAGAGAAGTACATTAATACATTTCAGAAGGTTAAACCATTCTTGCTGACCTCTGGTAAATCATACTTGATCACTTCTTTTTTTAAAAATATATTTCTCTATCTGGGAAATTGAATTTTACTTAGTATTTTAATTTTATATTGACAAGTAAAAGGGGACTATTTTTCTCTTGTATTGTTTTTATTGGGTTTTAGAACCAAGATTACATTGGCCTCTTAAAATAAGGCAGCTTTCCCTCTTTTTGTATTATCTGACAACCATGTCCAAATTCATAAATATGGCTATAAACAAAAACGTCATGGAACCTCCAAGGTCATCCAATAATTTGAGTTTAAGTCTACACCCAGAGTTCTAATATAGAAATTACATTACAACATTTGCTTTATTTTTTAACTACAATTTCTCAGATTTTTTTTTCTGAGAAAATGTATTTAATAAATTTAGAAGAAATTTTAAAAGCAAGGAGGAGCAATTTAGAAGAAAATCCTTCAATAAAAAAACTTTCAGGAAAATATCCATGATACAACACTAAGTGTTCTAATACTACATCTGGGCCAAGTTCTGCCATAAAGGAAAGGTGTTTAGACCGAGACATAGGAACATAGGAAATGGGAAGGAGAAGCAAAAGAGCATAGGAATGTGATTTAAGGGCCTGCAAATACGACTTAATGTAGTAGATCAGTTTGAATAAAATGTACTTAGAAGTTTTTTTCTATAAAAGCAAGAATATAACTTAAATTGAGGTATCAATATTTAAAACAGTCACTAGCTTCCTACTCTAGTAGGTCAAGGGTAGTGTATATATTATTTTTGGAGATAAAATTCCATTGTTTAAAATTATGTTTTTGTATTTTTTTTATTAAGATAAAAAGATTTTATTAATGCACAGACTCTGGGTTAACAGGATAAACAAAGTAAAAGTGATGATATTTTTGAATATACTTCAGTGTAATTGAGAAAAGAATATTTGATCATGTGACACTATAAAATATTCTAAATAGATTTTAGGACAAAAATGAATAACCATGGTATGTTGGTTACTTTCCTTCATACTGAAAAAGTTATGGATTGCCAGGAACAACTAGAATCTGATCAGGCATCATCAGAATTTTTAGATGGGATGTTATGAATTCATCCTTAATTAAGAAATACTTCTCTGATTCAGGAATTAGTTCGGTGAGGGCCTTTGGACAAAACCTGCTGTATATTTTTTATTGTGTTTCACAGCTCAGAGGGCCAGTCTGCTTTGCATTGCTTTATCTCATTCTTTTCTATGTTGGTGAGCATGGTAGAGAGGTAAACATCAACTGCACATTGTAAAAACTCTTTGGTTTTCTTGGAGATTTTATTAAAGTTTACTTAAGATTTGTTTTAAACAAGGATCATTTCATCAGACTCCATCAAGCTCATAATAGTTATATCCTCTTCTTCCTTTTTTCCCGTCACCTTCTATCTCTCCCTCCTTGCCCGCAAATACATATTTTGGATAGGATATGACCAGGGGATAGATAGCCTCTGGAAAAAAGTTATTCATCTCACCTCCTGTGTCATCACAGTTTATGTATTTAGTGCTAACACTTGTGTTTGCCATGCTATGGCTGTCAGCAGTGTAGGAGTAGAGGGGAAGCCTTGCCAGGTCAATACTAGCCATTCATGTAGGCAGCACATACTGTGAATAAGTTTAAAAGCAGTAGGAATGAAGATTCAGACCACATTTGTGAGAAACTATTTTGTTGGAGCCCAAGCTGGCACTCACTGTTTTGTTCTGGCCTTGAGTAGGACCATTTAAATTATGGAGGGTTTCTTCTGAGTGTGAGCTGGAGGTGCTAGTGCCTTAACTTTTTGATTTTTGAGTTTCAGTATGAAATATAAACCTGGGAGCAGTCCAATTTAGGAATGAAATGAAAAGAGGAAGAAGGTAATATGGCTTTTTGATTTTCTCAGGTTGACCAGAATGAAGCATAGATAATAAAGCAGAGCTTATTGCATTATACTTAGAAGTAAATGTCAATGGAAGCCAAATGGTAATGAAGATAAAAATGTTTACTTATCCAGAGAAAGCCATTTCTAGTTGTGAATTTATGTGATCTGATAGGGAGTCACTTTATGATTTGAATTGTAGTGTACAGGGTGAGAGTACAAATGAGACTAGTGCAATCCAAGTCCTTAGTGCAGAATTTGCACTAAGCAAATTCCAGCTCAGCATAGAGCAATGGCGTAGAGGAAGAGTTGCTGACACCACTTGCTTGGGAGAATCAAGGAACAGTTTACACAAGAGTTTGAAATATGTGTACAGTCGTCCAGCCTTTTCCAAGGGGGTGTACATTCCAAGCTCTACAGTGAATACCTGAAACTGCTGATAGTACTGAGCCCTTTAGTGTTTTTTCCTATACATACATACCTATGATAAATTTATCAATTGCCACAATAAGAGATTGACAAAAATAATAAGACAATGGAACAATTATAACACTATACTGTAATAAAAGGTGAATTTAGTCTCTCTCAGAATACCTTATTGTGCTGTGTATACTTACCCTTCTTGTGATGAAATAAGATGAGAAAATGCCTATGTGATGAGACAAAGTGAGGTGGATGATGTGTAGGCATATTGTGAGGCAGTTACTGTTGACCTTCTGATGAGATGTCAGAAAGAGGATCATCTTCGTCTGGAGTGTGGTAACTGAAACCACAGAAAGTGAGCCCAGAGATGAGGGGAGTTTACTATATTGGTCTAAATTAAATTACTTTTCTGGAAAGAGAGGAAATGGACATGTATTCTTCAATATAGGAAAATCTTAATTTGAGTCCTCAAACATGTTACCATCTAGACCATACAAAATATATAGTGTATCATGATTAGATGATTTTATCTATAAGTAAAAGACATAATTTCATATTTAGGTTTTATTGTATACGCTATGAAATGAGTATGCAGAGACATTAAAATCTAGTCAATTTAATTTTCTTTTTTGCTTTTATATATATATATACATACATATATATATATTTTTTTTATTAAGGTATTATTGATATACACTCTTATGAAGTTTTCACATGGAAAAACAATGTGGTTACTACATTTATCCATATTATCAAGTCCCCACCCATACCCCATTGCAATCACTGTCCATCAGTGTAGTAAGATGCCACAGATTCACTGTTTGCCTTTTCCGTGCTACACTGTTTTCTCCATGATCCCCCACATCATGTGTACTAAACATAACCCACCCTCCCCACTGCCCTCCCACACCCCTCCCCTTTGGTAACACTATTTCCTTCTTGGAGTCTCTGAGTCTGTTGCTATTTTGTTCCTTCAGTTTTGCTTCATTGTTATACTCCACAAATGAGGGAAATCATTTGGTACTTGTCTTTCTCTGCCTGGCTTATTTCACTGAGCATAATATCCTCCAGCTCCATCAATGTTGTTGCAAATGGTAGGATTTGTTTTCTTCTTATGGCTGAATAATATTCCATTGTGTATATGTACCACATCTTCTTTATCCATTCATCTACTGATGGACACTTAGTTTGCTCCCATATCTTAGCTATTGTAAAAAGTGCTGTAATAAACATACGGGTGCATATGCCTTTCTGAATCTGAGAAGTTGTATTCTTTGAGTAGATTACAAGGAGTGGGATTGCTTGGTCAAATGGTATTTGTATTTTTAGTTTTTTGAGGAACCTCCATATTGCTTTCCACAATGGTTGAACTAGCTTACATTCCCACCAGCAGTGTAGGAGGGTTCCCCTTTCTCCACATCCTCGCCAGCATTTGTTGTTCTTAGCCTTTTGGATGTTGGCTATCCTTACTGGTGTGAGGTGATATCTCATTGTGGTTTTAATTTGCATTTCCCTGATGATTAGTGATGTGGAGCATCTTTTCATGTGTCTGTTGGCCATCTGAATTTCTTCTTTGGAGAACTGTCTCTTCATATCCTCTGCCCATTTTTTAATTGGATTATTTGCTTTTTCGGTATTGAGGCGTGTAAGTTCTTCATATATTTTGGATGTTAACCCCTGTCAGATATGTCGTTTACAAATATATTCTCCCATACTGTAGGATGGCTTTTTGTTCTGTTGATGGTGTCCTTTGCCATACAGAAACTTTTTAGTTTGATGTAATCCCATGAGTTCATTTTTGCTTTTGTTTCCCTTGCTCGAGGAGATGCGTTCAGGAAGAAGTCGCTCATGCTTGTATTCAGGAGATTTTTGCCTGTGTTGTCTTCTAAGAGTTTTATGGTTTCATGACTTACATTCAGGTCCTTGATCCATTTCTAGTTTACTTTTGTGTATGGGGTTAAACAATGATCCAGTTTCATTTTCTTGGATGTAACTGTCCAGTTTTGCCAACACCAGCTGTTGAAGAGGCTGTCATTTCCCCATTGTATGTCCATGGCTCCTTTATCATATATTAATTGCCCATATATGGTTGGGTTTATATCAGGACTCTCTAGTCTGTTCTATTGGTCTATGGGTCTGTTCTTGTGCCAGTACCAAATTGTCTTGATTACTGTAGCTTTGTAGTAGAGCTTGAAGTTGGGGAGCATAATCTCCCCAGCTTTATTCTTCCTTCTCAGGATTGCTTTGGCTATTCGGGGTCTTTTGTGATTGTATATGAATTTTAGAACGATTTTCTCTAGTTCGTTGAAAAATGCTGTTGGTATTTTGATAGGAATTGCATTGAATCTGTAGATTCCTTTAGGCAGGATGGCCATTTTGACAATATTAATTCTTCCTATCCATGAACATGGCATGTGTGTCCATTTATTGGTATCTTCTTTAATTTCTCTCATGAGTGTCTTGTAGTTTTCAGAGTATAGGTCTTTCGCTTACTTGGTTAGGTTTATTCCTAGGTGTTTTATTCTTTTTGATGCAATTGTAATTGGAATTGTTTTCCTGAATTCTCTCCCTGGTAGGTCATTGTTAGTGTATAGGAATGCCACAGATTTCTGCATATTAATTTTATATCCCACAACTTTGCTGAATTCAGATATTAGAACTAGTAGTTTTGGAGTGGATTCTTTAGGGTTTTTTATGTGCAATATCATGTCATCTGCAAACAGGGACAGTTTAACTTCTTCCTTGCCAATCTGGATGCCTTTTTATTTCTTTGTGTTGTCTCATTGCTGTGGCTAGGACCTCCAGTACTATGTTGAATAGAAGTGGGGAGAGTGGGCATCCTTGTCTTGTTCCTGATCTTAAAGGAAAAGCTTTCAGCTTCTCGCTGTTAAGTATAATGTTAGCTGTGGGTTTGTCATATATGGCCTTTATTATGTTGAGGTACTTGCCGTCTATACCCATTTTCTTGAGAGTGTTTATCATGAATGGGTGTTGAATTTTGTCTAATGCTTTTTCAGCATCTATGGAGATGATCATGTGATTTTTGTCCTTTTTGTTGATGTGGTGGATGATGTTGATGGGTTTTTGAATGTTGTACCATCCTTGCATCCCTGGAATAAATCCTACTTGATCATGGTGTATGATCCTTTTGATGTATTTTGAATTCGGTTTGCTAATGTTTTGTTGAGTATTTTTGCATCTATGTTCATTGGGGATATTGGTCTGTTGTTTCTTTTTTTGTGTTGTCTTTGCCCGGTTTTGGTACTAGTGTGATGCTGACCTCATAGAATGAGTTTGGAAGTGTTCCCTCTTCTTCTACTCCTTGGAAAACTTTAAGGAGGATGGGTATTAGGTCTTCACTAAATGTTTGATAACATTCAGCGGTGAAGCTATCTGGGTCAGGGGTTTTGTTCTTAGGTAGGTTTTTGATTACCAGTTCAATTTCGTTGCTGGTAATTGGTCTGTTCAGATTTTCTGTTTCCTTCTGGGTCAGGCTTGGAAGGTTATATTTTCCTAGAAAGTTGTCCATTTCTTCTAGGTTATCCAGTTTGTTAATATACATTTTTTCATAGTATTCTCTAATAATTCTTTGTATTTCTGTGGTGTCCGTAGTGATTTTTCCTTTCTCATTTCTGATTGTTTATGTGAGTAGACTCTCTTTTTTTCTTGATAAATCTGGTAGGGGTTCATCTATCTTGGTTATTTTCTCGAAGAACTAGCTCTTGCTTTCATTGATCCATTCTATTGTTTTATTCTTCTCAATAATATTTACTTCTGCTCTAATCTTTATTATGTCCCTCCTTCTACTGACTTTGGGTCTCATTTGTTCTTCTTTTTCTAGTTTCGTTAGTTGTGAGTTTTGACTGCTCATATGGGATTGTTCTTCTTTCCTGAGGTCAGCCTGTATTGCAGTATACTTTCCTCTTAGCACAGCCTTTGCTGCGTCCCACAGATTTTGCAGTGTTGAATTATTGTTGTTATTTGTCTCCATATATTACTTGATCTCTGTTTTTATTTGGTCATTGATCCATTGATTATTTAGGAGCATGTTGTGAAGCCCCCATGTGTTTGTGGGATTTTTCATTTTCTTTGCATAATTCATTTGTAGTTTCATACCTTTGTGGTCTGCAAAACTGGTTGGTACAGTTTCAATCTTTTTGAATTTACTGACGCTCTTTTTGTGGCCTTGTATATGATCTATTCTTGAAAATGTTCTAGGTGCTCCTGAGAAGAATGTGTATTCTGCTGCTTTTGGGTGTAGAGTTCTGTAGATGTCTGTTAGGTCTATCTGTTCTAATGTGTTGTTCAGTGCCTTTGTCTCCTTACTTATTTTCTGTCTGGTTGATCTGTCCTTCAGAGTGAGTGGTGTGTTGAAGTCCCCTAGAATGAAACCTTCCATTTATGTTTCATTTCTGATACTGTGTTCTGGAATGATTGAATCTCCGACTGGAATTCATTCCTCAATTCTTGAATATTTTTCTGTAGCTCCATGAACATGTTTATGATTTTTATTTTTAAATCTCTTTTAGGAAGTTTCATGAGATTGGTGTCACTTGAATCTTTATCTGGTATATGTAGGATTTTGCTTTGAACCACTTTCCTTTGATGTTTCGTATCTGTATGTGGTGCCCTTTAGTGCCCAGACGCTCTACTCTCCTTAGCTGCTCAGTCCCTGGAGCAATGTCAGGGGTCGCAGGGGAGTGGTGTTGATGCTTGGGGGGAGGAAATAGCTGCCCCCTGCTTCCCGGCTACTAAGCCTGTCTCCACTGCCAGAAGCAGTGGGCCGAGTACCCAGGTATAAGACTCTGTGCTTTGCGTTTGTAGCTGTTGTAAGCAGGGCTTCCCTCTGGCTAGCCTGACGCCAGGGTAGGGTTTGTTGGTTTGTGAGCCATGTGTGGGTTTGCTGGGAGGAAGGCGCAGCAGGGTGCGTATCACGGAGGGGGGCCTTGGAGTTGTGTAGGCAGCCAAGGGGCTGGAGTGCCCGAAGATCATGTAAGTTCCCAACCTGCTGTGCAGAGTGCACCGGGACAATTTTGTCTACCTTTACTTTCTCCTGAGCAGTAAGCTCTGTGCAGTCCTTGTTCCTTTGGCATCCCTCTCACTGTTAGGGAATCTCTCAGACTGCCCGCCTTTCTTTTTTCCCAGAGCAGTTGGATGTGGATCCCTGTTTTCCACAAGATGCTGGAATCTTAGTCTCTCCAGGTATTCTGCCTGTCTTAGCTTTCTAACCCCCCTAATCACCAGAGCACCATGCAATGTAGGTTTGTGCCCCCAGAGCAGAGCTCCAGAGCTAGGTGTTCAGCAATTCCAGGCCTCCACTCCCTCTTTGCTCTTTTTCTCTTCCTCCAGCAGGTCAGCTTTGGTGGGGGAAGGGCTTGGATCCCTCCACGTCATGGCTTTGATATGTTACCCTGTTCTGTGAGGTCCATTCTTTTCTCCAGGTATATGAAGTCTGGCGCAGCCTTCTCTCCTGTTGCTCTTTCAGGATTAGTTGTATTAATTATATTTTCTTATTATTTGCGTTTTTAGGAGGAAGCCTCTGTCTCATCTCTCACACAGCCATCTTTCTGTTATTCCCTTACTATGTGAAAGCACTCCCTTTTTTTTAGTATGAGACATGGTCACAAATTTCCCACTATGTCTTTTCACCAGATTTTGAAAACATTCTCTATGTTTTTCATTTACAAGGCCGTAAAAATATAGTTGTTCTCAGCATCGACTCTGCAGCCAGATTGTGTAGGTTGAATACAGGATCTGCCATTTACTTAGCTGCATGACCATTGGTGAATTTTTCACATCTCTGTGCCTCTGTTTTGTCATCTGTAAAAAGAGGTGTGTGAGCAATAAGTGAATTTATACACCTAAAGGGCTTAGGATGGTTTCTGTCTCCTAGTAGCACTCTGTGTAACTTACTTGCTGTTATTATTGTTGTTTTTGTTAGTGTTTTTGAAAGGTTTTTATCTTTCTTGGAGTGATTTTGGGCATAAGTGCTTTAATAGTATCCTTCCACAACAGAGAGTTGATTTATTTTGTTAATTAATTTATTTCAGACTTTTCATATGCCACCAAAAAGCCAACTTTACCTGTTGGTAAAATACCCCATTTCCTTATACACTCAGATTGTTCCCATTTGGCCAATGTGACCAAAGAGGACTACTAAGTTATGCATCAGTTTAAGAGTTACTGTGGAAAATTGTGAGTCTACTTTGCCAGATTGTGGCCTGTGAAGACTGGCTGGCTCTATAGGTTAGTTGAATCCTGGTCGTAGGCCAGCACTGCTGGCTTAAAATATGTGTATGTCCTTGTCCACTGTGGTATAGAGGGCTAAATAAATAAGTACTATACTTAAGTCTACCTGACTCAAGCTCAGCAATGGGTTTGGAGGAAGATGGTGCTTGAGTGGTCAGTGGAGGCTTCACAAAGGAAATAATATTTGAGTTTGGGTTGAAGGCTGAATAGAAGTCTTCTAGGAAAGTAGTGGAAGGAAAATAATTTCAGACACCAAGAAGATTTCATATCATTCTCTGAATCCTGAAAGTCTTAAAATGGTCATAAAAAGGGAAGAATAAGAAGAAGCAATGAACAGAAGAAACTCTTGGCTGTTACCTTCTATGGTATCAGTTGTAGATTTTTATAAGAACTAACTAAAAAAATAAGGTTAAATATGTGTTAAAAATTGTTTGTATTTCTTTATATTTCTTATGTAACCAACCATATCTTATAGTGAGTTGTTAGCTATATTTTATTATGATGACTATTGATAAAATATTCTTTTGTTTATAGAACTATGTCTGTGTGCTTTACCCCTTTTCTTCATCTGGGCCTTAGTTCCCATTAGCAGGCACCATCTAATAATTGCAGCTGCTAGAATTTCAGGCAATAAACCCATTGGAGAAATTCATAGGACTTGACAGGAAAAGTCTAACCTGGTTCACAGAATAATTAATGTAATGTAGTTATATTAGTTAATATTTTTTCATAGAATATATAAACCTTTACATTAATAATTATGTATAGTTAACTTTAGGCATTAAACAAATTGTGTCTTATCTACTCTTCTATCACAGAACATTCTGATAATTAAACATTATAAGGTGAAGTTCTCAAATGCTTAGGTTGACAAATGAATTTCTCAAGATTATGAAGTTACAAGTATATGCCATTTTTTTCTAGTGCGCTCTGTATTTCCTCACTGCTTAAACTTTTGAAAAAATATGTTTTGTGATTATGAAGTAGTATAACATTTCAGAAATCTTAGGCAATTCAGAGATGGAAACCCTCACCCATTGATTCCCATTGCTATAATATAACGACTAATGTTTTGAGGAGAGGGCATAACTTAGAATATTTTTACATGCACTTGAATATAGGTATAATCATAGATTACACAAAATCTTTCTTTTTTTCTTAACCTTTTATCAAAAGATGTATAACCAAATACTAAAACATTTTCCCTGCTCTGATACACTTATTATTTATAATAGTAAAAATTAATAGAAGGGCTTGGTAAATTATGGTACTTTAAAATTGAATATTATGCCACAACTAAAACTGTGGTAGTAAAAAAATATACTGAATATTTTTCTGCATGCAACTTGTTCCATATTTTGGATTTTCTGTCTTTTCTTTTAAGCATATTTGCTATCAGTCTCCACGTATAGATGCAGGTTAAGTATTTGGGAAAAAGAGAAGTCTCACTTTCCAAATAACTTATTTTCGTGTTCTAATTCTTTGACTGAATTATATGAATTGACCAATTCTGTGACAGTTATTTAACCATCCAATTTGTATCTTACAGTGTATGGCAGATCAGAGGACTGGGTGGACTATCCCAGTGGGATAACCTTAATTTATCTATTTTCGACATGGACATTTTGTTGGAAAAACCTAGTTAGCTTACTGTTTCTGGAAAAGAAATTTTGTTGCACTTGTAGTACTTGCAATTGAAATCTTTGGATTATATATTTGAGTCCTAATAAGCATATATTATATGATAAGGATTTACAAGTGACATTTTCTTTTAGAGGGCTTTGATCTTAAGCAAACTTATCAGTGTTGTGTGAAATACCAAATGCTTTATTCACTTCCACATTTTCAACAGAGTGCTCTTTTTTAATGCACTTTTAATTCATTTTATAATTTTAGTCAAATGTGCAGATCTCTTTTTAATATCTGTTAATAATATCCTTTTACCCAGGCAGGTATCCTGGGCCTCTGAGAAAATGCAGTATAGCATTCAGAGAAAAATAGGAAGGTTTGGCTGGTCAGTTGTGGAGAGCACAAACAATGGAGCCCATTTCCAGATGATAGTAACTAAATTTGAGAGTCAGAGTAAATTCCTTTATGTGGAATTCAAACTTAAGAATGTTATGTGTCAGTTTCTGATACAGTAAAACCTTGCCATAACACTGTACAAGGAACCACAAATATTCAGTTGTGTGGGATGCTGTTATACACAGTCATGTTGTTATAAGATTGATGAAATGACTAGGGTGACCTCGTTGGAGATGATGGAAGCCAATTGCCAATTGCTTTATATCTAAATTAGTGTTAGGAAGGGCATATTATCGAGGGGTTTCACTGGATTTAATATATCAATTTCTTTTTGAAATGGAATTATGTAGTATAAATTAAATAATTGAGATTTTGTTTTTAGACATTATGTGAATAACTTCCAAAAGGAAAGATCCACTAAATTGCATTTACTCTATCTGGTGGTACTTGTTGTATGGAATTAAATGTATGATCACCCAGTATGAAAAGAAGTTAGCTGTTGTTTCAAATGGCAAAACTAGTGATTGACATTTGTGAAGTTCATTAAAAAAAAAAGCTTAGATTCAAGATGGCAGCGTGAGAGGTGAGACAGAGAGCTCCTCCCAAAACCACAAACAGTACAAAAATATACTTAATAAATACAACTAACCTTCAGACAGCAACAAGAAAGAAGGCTGAACCAGATTGCATACAGACCTCACGATGAGAGCAGACCTCAAGAAACAGGATCATGTACAAAAGCCTTAATCCGGCGGGACCCAAGCCCTTCTCCCACCCCAGCTCAACAGCGGGAGGAAGAGAAACGGAGCGTGGGAGGGGGTGGAAGCCTGGAACTGCTGGACACCTAGCCCTGGACATCTGCTTTGTGAGCAGAATCCTATATTGTGTGGTGCCCTGGGCGTTGGGGAGCTCAGACAGGTGAAGTGCTTGTGAAATTGACATTCCGGCTGTTTGTGGAGGAGGGGATCCACACCTGGCCACTCTGTGTCAGAGAAAAGGCAGGGAGTCTAAGACGCTTCCTAGCAGCGAGAGGGCTACTGAAGGGGCTGGGTTTGCATGGAGCTTGCTGTGCGGGAGAAGGCAGAGCTGGACAAGGTTGCCTGGGTGCGATATGCCGAGCTGGTAGGGAACTTTGAGGAGCTTCAGGTGCTCCATCCCCATGACTACCTACTCAGCTCCGAGGCCCTCAAATGTGACACAGAGCCTGATGAGCCTTCGTACTGGCCTGCAGGCACCTGGTCGCAAACCGGCAGTCACTGCGCCAGCATCAGGCCAGCCAGAGGGAGGCACCGCGTACAACAGCTAAAGACGCAAAGCACAGAAGATTACCCGTGTGTGCTTGGCCCGCTGCCTCTGACACTGGAGACAGGCACCGCAGAGGGAAAGCAGGAAACAGATCTTTCCTCCCCCAGGCATCAGCCACGCTCCCCTACGTCACCCAACCTCATGCTAGGGGCTGAGGAGCTCCAGACTGGAGTTTATGCACACTAGTAGGCACCACAAAGAAATATGAAATGTCAAAAGAACATGGTTCAGACCAAAATTTCACGAACCCCAGAAAGAGGGTCAAATGAAACTGAACAAATCTTCCAGAAAGAGAGTCCAAAATAAAAATTATAAACATGCTTATGGAGATATAGAAAAATATTCAAGACCTCAGGAACGAATTTAAATGGAGATTCAGTCATTAAGAAATACCATATCTGAAATGCAACATAAAATGGAGGGATTTAAAAGCAGATTAGTTGTAGTAGAAGAGATGGTAAATGGAATAGAAATTAGAGAAGAGGAGAACAAAGAAGCTGAGGCACAGAAAGAAAAAAGGATCTCTAAGAATGAGAGAATATTGAGAGAACTGTGTGAACTATCTAAATGGAACAATATTTGCATGATAGGGGTACCAGAAGAAGAAGAAGAGAAAAAGGGATAGAAAGTGTCAGTGAGGAGGTAATTGCTGAAAACTTCCCCAATCTGGGGAAAGAGATAGTCTGTCAGGTCATGGAGGTGCACAGATCTCCCAACACAAGGGACCCAAGGAAGACAACATCAAGACATATAATAATTAAAATGGCAAAGATCAAGGGTAAAGACAGACTTTTAAAAGCAACTAGAGAGAGTAAAAAGATCATATACAAAGGAAAACCCATCAGGCTATCATTAGACTTCTCAGCAGAAACCTTACAGGCCAGAAGAGAGTGGCATGATATATTTAATGCAATGAAGCAGAAGGGCTTTTAACCAAGAATACTCTACCCGGCATGGTTATATTTTGAAGGATGGATTAAACCATTTTCAGATAAGCAAAAGCGGAGAGAATTTACCTCCCACAAACCACCACTACACGGCATTTTGGAGGGACTTGTATGGACGGAAGTATTCCTAAGGCTAAACAGATGTCATTAAAGGGAAGACAAAGAGTACAGAATACAATTCATAACACACAAAGAATGGAGGAGGAAGAAAAGGAAAAAAAATGAACCTATAGGTTGAGTTTGTAATAGTATACAAAATAAGTTTAATTAGACTGTTAGATAGTAAGGGAATTATGCTTGAACCTTTGGTAGCCACAAATCTAAAGCCTGCAATGGCAATGTACATACCTATCGATAATCACCCTAAAGGTAAATGGTCTGAATGCACCAATTAAAAGATGTAGAGTCACTGAATTGATAAAAAAACAAGACCCATCTATATGTTGCCTACAAAAGCCTCACTTCAAACCCAAAGACATAAACAGACTGAAAGTAAAGGGATGGGAAAAGATATTTCATGCAACTAATAGTGAGAAAAAAGCAGGAGTTGCAATACTTGTATCAAACAAAATAGACTTCAAAACAAAGAAAGTCACAAGAGACAAAGAAGGACATTACATAATGATGAAGGGGTCAGTCCAACAAGAGGACATAACTATTATAAATACCTATGCACCCAACAGAGGATCACCTACATACGTGAAACAAATACTAACAGAATTAAAGGGGGATATAGAATGCAATGCATTCATTTTAGGAGACTTCAACACACCCTCACTCCAAAGGACAGATCAACCAGACAGAAAATAAGTAAAGACACAGAGGCACTGAACAACATATTAGAACAGATGGACCTAACAGACATCTACAGAACACTCCATCCAAAAGCAACAGGATACACTTTCTTCTCAAGTGCACATGGAACATTTTCAAGAATAGATCATATATTAGGCCACAAAAAGAACCTCAGTAAATTAAAAAAGATTAAAATTGTACCAAGCAGCTTTTCAGATCACAAAGGTATGAAACTAGAAATAAGTTACACAAAGAAAATGAAAAAGCCCACAAACACATGGAGGCTTAATAACATGCTCTAAATAACCAATGGATCAATGACCAAATAAAAACAGAGATCAAGCAATATATGGAGACAGATGACAACAATAATTCAACACAACAAAATCTGTGGGATACAGCAAAAGCTGTGCTAATAGAGAAATATATTGCAATACAGGCCTACCTCAGGAAAGAAGACCTATCCCAAATGAACTGTCTAAACTCACATTTAATGAAACTAGAAAAAGAAGAAGAAGTGAGGCCCAAAGTCAGTAGAAGGAGGGATTTAATAAAGATTAAAGCATAAATAAATAAAATCGAGAAGAATAAAACAATAGAAAGAATCAAGGCAAGCAGGAGCTGGTTCTTTGAGAAAATAAACAAAATAGGTAAACCCCTAGCCAGACCTATCAAGAAAAAAAGAGAGTCTACACACATAAACAGAATCAGAAATGAGAACGGGAAAATCACTATGGATACCACATAAATACAAAGATTTATGAGAGAATACTCTGAAAAATTATATGGTAACAAACTGGATAAACTAGAAGAAATGGACAGCTTTTTAGAAATACAGCCTTCCAAGCTGACCCAGGAAGAAACAGAAAATCTGAATAGACCAATTACCAGCAAAGAAATTGAATTGGTAATCAAAAAACTCCCTAAACCAAACACCTGGACCAGATGGTTTCACTGCTGAATTTTATCAAACATTTAGTGAAGACCTAATACCCGTCCTCACTAAAGTTTTCCAAAAAGTGGAAGAGGAGGGAATTCTCCCAAACTCATTTGAGAGGCCAACATCACTCTAATACCAGAACCAGGCAAAGAAACCACAAAAAAAGAAAATTAAAGATCAATATCCCTGATGATCATAGATGGAAAAAACTCAACAAAATATTATCAAACTGAATTAAAAAATACATCAGAAAGATCATCCGTCATGATCAAGTGGGATTCACCTAGGGATGCAAGGATAGTGCAACATGCGAAAATCCATCAACCTCATCCACAACATCAATAAAAAGAAGGACAAAAACCACACGATCATCTCCATAGATGCTAAAAAAGCATTTGACAAAATTCAACGTCCATTCATGATAAAAACTCAACAAAATGGGTATAGAGGGCAAGTACCTCAACATAATAAAGGCCATATATGACAAAACTGCAGCCAACATTATACTTAACAGGGAGAAGCTGAAAGCTTTTCCTTTAAGATCGGCAACAAGACAAGGATGGCCACTTTCCTCACCTGTATTCAACATAGTACTGGAGGTCCTAGCCACAGCAATCAGACAACACAAAGAAAAAAAGGCATCCAGATCGGCAAGGAAGAACTCCAACTGTCTGCAGATGACATGATATTGCACATAAAAAACCTAAAGAATCCACTCCATAACTATTAGATCCAATATCTGAATTCAGTAAAGTTGCGGGATACAAAATTAATACACAGAAATCTGTTGCATTCCTAGACACTAATGATGAACTAACAGAAAGAGAAATCAGGAAAACAATTCCATTCACAATTGCATGAAAAAAATAAAATACCTAGGAATAAACCTAACCAAGGATGTGAAAGACTTATACCCTGAAAACTACAAGACACTCTTAAGAGAAATTAAAGAGGACATTAATAAATGGATATTCATCCCATGCTCTTGGCTAGGAAGAATTAATGTTGTCAGAATGGCCATCCTGCCTAAAGCAATCTACAGATTCAATGCAGTCTCTCAAATTACCAACAGCATTCTTCATTGAACTACAGCAAATAGTTCTAAAATTCATATGGAACCACAAAAGACCGCGAATAGCCAAAGCAATCCTGAGAAGAAAGAATAAAGCAAGGGGAATTACACTCCCTGACTTCAAGCTCTACTACAAAGCTACAGTAATCAAGACAATTTGGTACTGGCACAAGATCAGACTTGTAGACCAGTGGAACAGACTAGAGAGCCCAAATATAAACCCAAGCATATATTATTAATTAATATTCGATAAAGGAACCATGGATATACAATGGGGAAATGATTGCATCTTCTACAGCTGGTGTTGGCAAAACTGGACAGCTACATGTAAGAGAATGAAACTGGATTACTGTCTAACCCCATACACCAAAGTAAACTCAAAATGGATCAAAGACCTGAATGTAAGTCATAAAACCATAAAACTCTTAGAAAAAAATATAGGCAAAAATCTCTTGGACATAAACATGAGCAAGTTCTTCATGAACATGTCTCCCCGTGGAAGGGAAAGAATAGCAAAAATGAATGAATGGGACTATATCAAAGTAAAAAGCTTCTGTACAGCAAGGGATACCATCAGTAGAACAAAAAGACTTTCTATTATACTGTATGGGAGAATATATTCATAAATGACATATCTGATAAGGGGTTGACATCCAAATTATATAAAGAGCTCACGCAACTCAACAAACAAAAAGCAAGTAAGCCAATTCAAAAATGGGCAGAGGAGCTGAACAGACACTTCTCCAAAGAAGAAGTTCAGATGACCAACAGGCACATGAAAAGATGCTGCGCATCACTAGTCATCAGAGAAATGCAAATTAAAAACACAATGAGATATCACCTCACACCAGTTAGGATGGCCGCCATCCGAAAGACAAACAGCCTCACTTGTTGGCGAGGATGTGGAGAAAGGGGAACTCTTCTACACTGTTGGTGGGAATGTAAATTAGTACAACCATTGTGATAAGAAGTATGGAGGTTTCTCAAAAAACTCAAAACAGAGATATCATTTGACCCAGGAATTCCACTCCTGGAAATTTACCCTAAGAATGCAGCAGCCCAGTTTGAAAAAGATATATGCACCCCTATGTTTATCGCAGCACTATTTACAATAGCCAAGAAATGGAAGCCACGTTAAGTGTCCATCAGTAGATGAATGGATAAAGAAGATGTTGTATATATACACAATGGAATATTATTCAGCCATAAGAAGAAAACATCCTACCATTTGCAAGAACATGGATAGAGGTAGAGGGTATTATGCTCAGTGAAATAAGCCAGGCGGAGAAAGACAAGTACCAAACCATTTCACTCATATGTGGAGTATAAAAACAAAGAAAAAACTGAAGGCACACATCAGCAGCAGACTCACAGAACTGAAGAATGGACTAACGGTTACCAAAGGGAAAGGGACTGGGGAAGAAGGGTGGGAAGGGAGGGATAAGGGGGAAAAAAGGCTATTATAATTAGCACACATAATATAGTCGGTGTGGGGGTGGGGTGGGTGGATTCGGGGAAGGCAGTATAACACAGAGAAGACAAGTAGTGATTCTATAACATCCTTCTATGCTGATGGACAGTGACTGCAATGTGGTATGTGGTGGGGACTTGATAATAGGGGGAGTTTAGTAACCATAATGTTGCTCATGTAATTGTATATTAATAATAGCAAAAAGAAAAAAAAAGCTTAACAAAATCACTGATGTTAATGACCACCCAAGTTGTTGTAATTAATGCTGATGGGCCTTGAAGAGCATTGGCAAGGCCCAGACCCTGAATAGATCAACTGTGAGTTTACCAAATATGGGCTATTATTCTTTCTAGTTTATGGAGACTAGCACTTCTGTAAAACAGTGTTTTTGTATGAGGGTAATAAATAGCCAGTGTGTTATTGAATGCTTGCTATGTGCCAGATGCACTACTGTAAATGCTTTATATGTATGAATTCATTTAATTATCTCACAGTAAGACAGGTTGGGCAATTGCAAGATTGTTCCTTTTTTCTTTTTCTCTTCTACTTTTTGTGTCAGAATCTGAAGTGATTGCTTTGTTCTGGGGATGCACTTTGACAAAAGGATGGGAGGTGGTATAGTTTTAGTGGTGAAAGGAAAGTTTCAAAGTTGTAGGGTCAGGGGTGAGTCTTTGGGAACTTTATAGTTTGAAATGTTAGGCATCTTCTAATGATTTATTTCTGGTTCATGGTAATTTAAAATAAATAGTTTAATAAATAAAATAATAGTTTATTAAATATTAACTTATTAAACAAAAATAAACAGTTTATTAAATAAACATATTAAAGAAACTAATCCATACATCAGGTAATCTACCCCCAAAAGTTCGCTGTATAATAAAAAGTGAATTTTTTAGTTTTTTATCATGTGAACATCTAATTTAGATATTCTCAGAATTTATTTTGAAATATATTATGTTTATATATATGAGTTTGTAATTATATTAATTTCTTAGTATTGATATTTTAAATATTAATCACGTTTAAGAATACCAACAATTCCTTTAAAAACTAACATGACTACTCTATTTCACTCTAAATATATCAACTAATTTGGCTATTCACGTTCCACTAATAGTAACATTCTAAAAGAATTTCAGTAATTTTTAGATGCAAATAAAGCCTTTTTGAATGTCAAATTAAAAACAGATATAAGATACTTATTTAGAAATACTAGGATATTTATTATCTGTGTAGATTTTCTGTCATAGTTTGCTATTTACTTTATAAAGCTGCTGAATTGCCTGTGGTTACCTTGTTAATATCTGTTGGCCCCAAAGCCTTTATTTTAAACTCAGCATATTTAATAATTTTCTTTGGTTCATAAATGCCACTTTCCTGGTGAAAATTTATTTCTCTCTTTAGTATTATATTCCAGGTGTCTATATTATTCATAGAGATAAGTTTGAATTCCCCAATAGAGGAAGCAGGTGGCTCCACAGGGATCTCATTCTTAGGCTAGTAGGCCTAGTTTTGCTGCCTTTTAAAATTTTTATTTATTTTTTATTGAAGTATAGTTGATGTACAATATTATATTGGTTTCAAGTATATAATATAGTGATTCAACAGTTATATACTTATTTAGATCCTTACCCCAACTTGTGTTAATTACTATATTTCAACAAAAAAAGATGTTACAGAACTATTGACTATGTTCTCTATGCTGTACTTTCATCCCTGTGACCAAATTATATTATGATACAGATTTTTTGCCTTTTTATACCCTTCACCTATTTCACCCACCCACCCACTCACCTATCCCAGCCCCTTCCTCATTGTACTCACCACTTTTCAGTGTCCATGAGTCTTTTGCTGTTTTGTTCATTTTGTTTTGTATTTAGATTCCACATGTAAGTGAAATCATGTGGCATTTGTCTTTCTCTGCCTGGCTTTTTTCACTTAGCATAACACCCTCTTACTCTATCCATGTTGTCACAAATGGCAGGATTTATTTCTTTTTTACAGCTGAGCAATATTCCATTGTAGATATTTTTACCACATCTTCTTTATCCATTCACCTATTGATGTATACTTAGATTGCTTCCATAACTTGGCTATTGTAAATAATGCAGCAGTAAAAAATAGGGGTGCATATGTCTTTTCAAATCAGATACTTTGTTTTAAATCAGTTAGATTCCCAAAAGTAGAATTACTGAATTGTATGGTATTTCCATTTTCAGTTTTTTGAGGAACCTCCAGACCGCTTTCCACAGTGGCTGCACCAATTTACATTCTCAGCAACAGTATAGGAGGGTTCTTTTTTCTCTACATCCTCGCCTACACTTGTTATTTCTTATCTTTGGATAGTGTCACCTTTTTTTTCTTTGCTTATACCTGCCTACACCTCCACCCTGAAGCTGGAATATTAATAATTTATCTTCCTTTGATACTTATTCTCATCATTAGGTGTATTCTTACCCTTTCTTTAAGCAAGATGGATTGAATTTTCCTTAGTTTTCTGTGGCAGCACCTCTCTTTTCTCCTCTATTTACCGCCTGCATTCTCTTCTCTCTCTCTTCTACTTCCTTCCCCTCTACCTCCTTTTCTCTACCTCCCCTCCTCCTTTTCCTTCACCCATCTTCCTCTCCTTCATCTCTCTCAACAACAAATACTAATACAGAGCAACTCCCTTGAAGTTGTACAGAAATTTTGATTTATTTGTATGTTAGTTGATTGCCAGAGATGTGTTAAAGAGTAAAAATATTAAAGGCATTTTGTAAGCCTTGCAAATATGTATTGGTTCTTGTTATCCTTTAGTAGCATTAAACTCATTCTGTTTTTCTTACATTAAAAATTTCCCGTTAGTCACATATTTTGTTTTACTTTGGTGAACTCTGTTTCACTGTACTTATTGCATAGGCTCATAACTTTTAGAAGATAACTTCTGTAGATCTTTTAATACTTTCTTTTTATTCCCAGAACAAAATTTTGATATTTTAATTAGCCAGTTTAAGGAAAGCTTAAATTTAAAATAAAGAAAAGCTATTAATAACTATTTCCAAAGTAGCTTGCATTATTAGTTTATATAATACAAGATAGAGAGGTGCAGACACTGCATTTTTTATGTAAATATTGTAAAATGCTAATAGTGTAGTGGTGTGGGGGAACTAGGTCAAAGCCAGATATTCTTCAAAATCATTATAGATTAAGCACTGCCTTTTGTGTATAGTTTTATTTCTATTCTATCCAAAGGCATCTCTCCGACCTGTTGTGTCATAAATTTTCCCTTATATAAAGTTGTACAGTTTTATTGACAGCTAGATCATCTAGTTCAACTCCTTCTATCAAGGTGTACAGTTTATAAGCTACAGTATGTACCCTCCCCAGAATTCCCAGTTTAAAGTCAAATATGAGAGTCTGCCTGGTAAGCCAAATATGAACTCTTATCTGTACATATCAGGCTGACACCTTTCCTTCTATCTTTTTGTGCTGTTTCAAATCTTTAAAACACATGCCCATTGAACATGAATTTGTATTTCTTATTGTTAGTCTTACAGTGATTTATTCAAATTAGGCTACGGCATATCTCAAATTATAAATTAACCCGAGAAACATTAATAGCTCATTATGAAAAGGAGGGACTAGTCCTGTAGTTTTAGAAGTTTTACAACAATCAGGGTCACTGGCCTTCCCAGGACATCCCACCAGTTATTCTTCATTTATTTTATTACACTTGCAAGGCTTACAGAAGCCAGTCTTGAGAAAAAAAATACAAGTCAAAGCAGCTTACCTAGTCAGGCAATGGCTTTGGCCGAGCCAGCCATGTGGTACATGGTACTGATGACTGGCAAGCGCATGAAGATGTTTCCTATTACTATACTTGCTTTAGCGTAACACTCTCATTCCATGGGACAAGTAATCTATTACACATACATACATTCATAGAGGGAGATCTCCTAAGGAGGGTGGCTGTGATTGACTGCTACAGACTTACCTCACTTTATGGGTATTGCAGGAGAAAGATTAGGAAATAAAGTTTATAGTACCATCCATTATAGTGTTTTCTAATTATTTTCAAGTTTGTTAATATTATCTCTGTAAATGTTACTTAGGTGTCATGAAGGCAGGCATATTTTGTACTTCTTGTATTTTCTGTAGCCTCTCTTAAAGTTATAGAAAAATACAATGAACTAATATAGAAATCTGAGAGAGAAAATTATTTTGGCCAACCTATAAATTCATGGTTTTGAATTCTTTTAGTTTTCCTTACTGATATCACAGAGATAGCATACACTGTGCTAAAACAACTGTTTAGTTAAAAATTTTACAAAGTACGTATTTAAGATACATGATCACAACAGATAAGGTTAGCTACCTTGGTGGGGAAGTGGAGTGACAGTTTTCCAGAATAAGGAAGAATTCGTTTTTGGCAGCTGTTGTGTTGGCATGGTGCTAAGGCTTGTTTTGTCCCCAACAAAGACAGGATCTGCTGTAGGAGGGTCTCGGCAATAGGCCATATCACTATAAGGGTTATTTTTATAAAGCAGGGCTCATTGTATTGGCAAAGCTTAATCCTCTGGTGGGTAGAATCAATTTTATTATAGTTGATATTTTGACAATAATAAACCAGAAAAATTCCCTCTGTTGATTTAATGTAACGATAGCATCTGAAGTTGTAAGTGCAATTGCTGTTTACATATATAAAAATTATCTCACATTAGTGTGGACAAGGAAGAAAGAACTCATGGATTTAGGGAATTGAGGCTAAAGGAAACAGTGGCAGGGAAAAAAGAGGCAATTGAAGGGAATGGAGTAGGGCAAACACTCTAGATACCCAGTATATAGGCACCAAGGTGCACTCAGTCTTGGGGTTTACATATGAGTAAATCACACCAAATGCATATTCAAATATTTTGTGTAGTTAAGTGGAAAATTTTCTTTATTCTTTAAAATGACATTCTAGAAAAGACTTGGGTTTGAAACCTACAACTTACTTAATGGCTTTGAGGCTCAATTTCCTCATCGGCCAAATGTGGACATATTAGTTCTATAGGATGCTCTGCTCTTTAGACTGGAAATAGGAAAGAATTTTCCATTTCTTCTCTTACTATGAAATTGTGAGGCTGCAGGTGGTATGATAGCTGTGTGAGATCTGATAAATTTGTGGTATAAAAAAGAATGAGGTTATCTTGTTTCTATTGTTATAGTTTTCACTAAGAATTTTGCCTTTTTTCATTAGAGTATTTCTGAATTATGGTTTTAGAAAAGATAATTTTTATTGATGTTAACATTTTTCTAATTGTGTTTTATTTCAGAGGCAAGCTAAGTGCATCTCATGTTTTTATGTATAAACATTTGCAATAACTCATGGAGCTAAAATTTAAATACAAAATAAGCCATTTTATACCTCTCTTTAGAAATAGAATTACTATAAAGTGAATTGCTTTATATGACACTTTATATAACACAGAACAAGACCTTAATTGATCTTGCTTTTTCTTGAGGTCGCAATTGTGGCAGACTGACTCTGATATTTTAAGTTAGTAATAAGAAGGAACTGGTAATGTAGCTATAGTTTTGGTAGATTTAAAATGTCTGCAGAGAGCTTAGAAGTTAAGGAAAAAGTGTACTGTTTTGTTTGTGAGCACAATTCAGGGATATAAACTTTAAAGCCTAAATAAAAGTTGTAAAGTAACAAATCAGGTCTTTAAAGAATCTCTTCTTTCTTCTTTTTTCTGCTTCATGCAAGGCTGCTTTTGTGTTATTAGTAACTGAGCTGGTGAAATAGCTTAGCTGATAGGCATATTTTGCTGCAAAAGTCATTCCCTTTTGATCTTAACAAGATGAGCTATACTCATTTATCGTTAGAGTCTGTTATCTTGTTGAAAGAAGAACCTTGAGTAGATTTATTTTATTACACATCAGCTTGATGTGTGAAATTACTTGTGTTGTCTGTATTTACAACTGTTAATTCCCAGGAAAACAGGTGTCTTTATATTATGTAGCCCACTGGAATTTAAACCTTTTTTTTTTTAATGAGTCCGTCAGGATGTCAGAATCTTCAACACATTTAGTGTCATTTGTATGTTATGAAGAGTTGTTAGTAACCTATGGATATTTAGAGCAATAGAGTAACCCTTCAGGGAGATAATTTCCTAGAAAATAGTAGACAAAGCAGTTTATAGATAGATGATTTGAATATGCTCAGCATGTTAACTGGAAAAAGTAAATATTTTCTTTTTAGGAATTTACACCAGTAATAAAAATGTTTAGTGTTACTTGCTTTTTATTATAACTTTATTGAGATATAATTCAGATACCATAAAATTTACCTTTTTAATGTGTATGATTCAGTGATTTTTATTATAGTCACAGCGTTGTGCAACCATTTAACTAATTTTTAGAACATTTTCATTGTCTGAAAATGAATTCCCATACCTGTTGTGTTTCACTCCCCATTTTCCCCTTCCCTCAGTCCATGGCAATCACTAATGTACTTTTTGTTACTTTTTGAATTTAAAAATGATGCATTGAAGTTTAAATAAATAATAACTTAAATCCACTGATCCTTCATATTAATGAAATTATGTAATTTATTTCTATATTAAATATTTGTAGCAATGTGTTATTTAGGTTTATTTTTCTCATATTTTAAACAGTAGATAATCATCATTATGCTTTAATTAGGCATAGTAGTATATCATTAATTACTATTAGTAAAATTTCATTGAGTCTCCTTGTTTTTTTGTTTTTGCTTTTGAAAATTTGAGATAAATGTTTCTTTCCTTTAAACTCCAGATTAGGATAAATACAATAAACTTGATTGTATTTATATTTGTTTAGAATAACTTTCCTTCACCATACAAATAAGTATTTAGATAGCAGTTACAATAGAAGTAGTGTTTAAAATTCTTTAAAATAAACTAATTTTTTTAGGAAATATACCTTTTTTGCACACAATTGACGTTCTTTACAGATCATGCTTGTTTATTCATTAATGCAAATGTGTGAGCTCCTTGCTAGCTGTGTGACTTTGGCACTGATTCAGTGACTAGTGGATTAATAATCACAAATATGTGCTATAATACAAAGTTAGTTTAGTTTTGCCTGGTAAAAATAAGGATTGAAAGTGAGAGGTAAAAGGTGTATTTTTTCAAGTTGGCAATTGTCCTGAGGATTATGTTACTGTAGAGATTGTCTTTATAGTTTGCCTGGGATTTAGTTCAGCTGAGAACTGTCAGAATCATCCTAAGACTATCATTGTGTAAAACTCCAACATGTGTATGGAGTGGAGAGATGCTTTGAAATTGATTATGCAAGAATTCTGGAGGAAAGATTAATTTTAGGAACATCACTATAAGGCTTCTCTGACTCTTCTTGGGGAGTGATAACAACCAGGGGTCTCCAACGGCAAATAATAGTAGTTTATTGTGACTGTTCCTAATATCTGTTTTTCACTTCTCTGTAGTAATAAGCAATGGCAAATTCCCTCATCAGCTAAGACACCTGAAGAACTCACAGGTTGAACAAGTGCTCCATTCTTGAATTAATCCCTCAGGCTTCTCCTCTGGATATAAAAATCAAAACATTATTTTTGAATTGTAAATAAACAAAAGGACTAAAACTGCCATTTCTGGATATTGACAAGACATGCCCGGAGCCTACGTGAACTGGGTAGGTGGAAAATGAGTATCATCATGCAAGTGGACATCACACCACAACTTTTATTGTGGTATACAAAAATATAACTTAAATCCATGGTCTCAGGGGCATGCTTATATATAGGTACTCATGCTGGATTTTTATAATAGCTGTCAAAGAAAGAATGGGTTTCACTTTACAAAATTTTGTTCAGCCTACAGAATTTTAAGAATAAATCTCTTGTAAAACTTGATGCTGTTATGTAAAATAAAAAGAAAAGCTACACTGTTTAAATATCTGATAAGAAGTGTTACAATGTAATTAGGTTCTGAGTTTTTTAATATCACAGAATTTTTTTTCATGCCAGATTAACTGTTCCATGTGCAGCTCCCCAAAAATAAATTTTATTGCTGTGTCTCATGCATTTTTTTCACTTAGTTTGAAGCGAGAGTTTGTCCATGCCTATAGGAAGACTTCTTTCACTGCTCCCAGTTCTCATGCATGGCTTGTATAATTGGGTAGTCATCAGAAAAAAAAGGGGGGGATTTTTTTAACCTTTGAAAGTGATATCCTTTTCAGCCTTGGCAGGTCTCAGTGTTCTATCTTTGTCTCTAAAATCCACATCGGAAATGCTAAGAGTTCCTATGCTGGAGTTAGCAGAGGTTGTTGTCAGGAGGATCCTGTAGCACTTTTCAGAAATTAGAGGGTCATCCAGCAAAACTAGGCCACATAGTCCAAGGATCAAGTGCACCCAGTAATATCATTTGGATTTGAAGATCTGCATGCTCTTAAGCTTATCTGTAATTTGGTCTGGTTTCTGTTTACCTATTCAAGCCCAGCATAGTTTTTGTGGTTGCTGAAAAATACCTTACTAATATCAGTTTGTGAAAGTATTTTTCTATTTTCATCTAATTTTCTTTCTCATAGGCTGCCAGGTTTGTGTATATTTGCCATAAGAACACTTCATTTAGCCCTACCTACACACTATCTGGCTTCTTTTTTGTGGTATTGTATATAGGGTATAGTGAGTGGTTCCATGAGTGTTTTTAAAGAATTTTATGTATGTGTGGCAGGTATGTAGGAAGTGAGTCCCAGGCCTGGTCCTTTTCCTGAAGTATATAAATACATTTTTCTATATACTAAAAAGATCTGACATGGGCTTGGCCTTGTTTATTTTAATTGAATCCTTTCACCAGTGATGCAGTGGACTGTCCCATTACTTTCTCACGCCTGTTGATAGCTCTCACAGCAGACAGAGTGCACTGCAGTTAAAACACTGTTCTCTGAAGTCAGTGGGCAATGACACCACAATAAAGTGAGTTATCTAGTGCAAATCTTTTAACCTTTGTTCTGATCATGGAAGGCTTTTTACAATATGCTTCTCTGCCTATAAATATACTAAGTGTTATTTAATTCCTTGCTGAATCAGAATCATCATTAGGAATATCACGTATTGAACCGTACTTCTCATAGGTAAATGAATGGGTAGGGTCCAATAGTGTGTGGGATACTGATTGTAAAAATGGCCTTGATTTTTCCCTCTCTGTATCTATGTCCTTTGTGATGTGACTCTGTAGAGGTAGAGTCTGTTACTTCTTGAATCCAGGCTGGCCTTGTAACTTGGTTTGGCTAATAGATGTGGCAGAGGTAATGGTGTCAGTTATGAAGCTAAGTCTCAAGGGGTCTTGGGCATTTACACTCATGGAAGCCTGTCTAGCTGTCATGAGGATTAGCTTGGGCTAGCATGGTGGATGTGTCCCTATCACTTCTCTCAACCTGTGCAAGAGCCAGTCAACCAGAATGTATGAGGGAGGTCATTCTTGATGAGCCAGTCTTAGCTAACCTATCAGACTATTGCAAAATTATGAGACAGTGCAGCCAAGATGGAATTGCTAGCAATCCTGTACAGTTAAGAATGAAAAATGTTTATAGTTTTAAGCCTTTGGGTTTGGGGTAGTTTTTATGCAGCAGTATCTAACTTCTGTACAATGGTTGGTCTTAGAACATGTTTCTCGGGGGGAAAAACCCAAAAAACTTCAGACATCAGCTTGCTTCAAAGGTCACTTGATGCTTTTTCAGAAAATTGTCCTGAACGCTTTTACTGTGAAATTAGTGAATCAAAGACAAAGCAGCTTATTTCCATTGTTGTTGGCTAATTCCAAGTGTTTGTTGAGTTGAATTGCCTTTTGAGTAATCTTTTTCATTGTTTTTTGTGTCTTTTTACAATAGTATTTCCTATATTATCTGTTCTGGACTTTATGGAAGGAGAACCACAGGAAGTCCCCTGTTATCCTGTATCCATTAAAAAAATCTTCATGTGTGCTCAGTGTTTTGATGAAGTGTGTTAAGGATTTCCTCATCATTTGTTCATATATAACACAAATAATTTTTGCACACTTACAGTATGAATACGCACTGTGCCGAGGGCTCTTGTGATCTTACACTTAAGAAACAGCAAATTAAAATTAAAATGCAGTGGGATCAGGACACCTATGGTAGGAAAACATAAGAGGAAGCAGTTGGGCAGGTATATTAAAAGGTGTTTAACATCACTAATCACAAGGCAAATAGAAACCAAAACCACAATGAGCTATCACCTATTAGGATGGTTTTTATCTATTATGTAAGCATTTGTTATTAACAAATGCTGGCAAGGATGTGGAGAAAAGGGAACCCTTGTGCACTCTTGGTAAGAATGTAAATTGGTATGGCCACTATGGAAAACAATAGATGAATAGATTTTTAAAATGTCTCTCTTTCTCTTTCTCTCTCTCACACATGCATGTGCGTGCACTCATGCACGCGCATGTGCACACACACACACACACACACACACACACACACACACACACAGGAATATTATCGAGCCTTAAAAAAGAAAGTAGTCTTACCACACATGTATGAAACTGGAGGACATTCCTAAGTGAAATAAGCCAGACAGAGAAAAACAAATACTGCGTGGTATCACTTATACATGGAATCTAAAAAACAAACAAAAAACCCCACTGAACCCATAAAAACAAGGAATAGAGTGATGGTTGCCAGGAGCTGGAAGGTGAGGGAAATAGGAAGAGGTTGGTAAAAGGGTACAAACTTCTGGTTGTAAGATAAATAAGGTCTGAGGATCTACTGTAAAACATGGTGACTGTAGTTGATAATTCTGTATTGTATAATCGCAGCTTGCTAAGAGAGTAGAGCTTAAGTGTTCTCATGAAAAAGTTAGATATATGAGATGATAGACGTGTTAATTAACTTGATGGTGGGAATCCTTTACAATGTATATGTATATCAAGCCATCACATTGTATACTTTATATTACAGTTTTATTTTTCAGTTCCACTCTAATAAAAACAGAAACTTAAAAGCCCTATTTGAAAAGAATAAAAAAGGAAGCAGTTGGGAGGATCACTGGTTCCCCTGTGGAAATGATGGGCTAATTTTAGATCTAAAGGATGAGCGGGAATTAGCCTGAAAAAAGAGAACATAATTAGTATTTTATACATGGGAGATGTATATAGAAAGACCTAAAGGCAAGAGAAATGATTGAATATAGCTGGAAATATAAAATATGTAGTAGGGCTAGTGGCCAGAGGTAAGTCCAGAATGTAATAAGGAAGTAGATCATGTAAGATACAAGATCATGCAAGATCTCTAAGACAAATCATCATTTTGGAGGGAAGCAAGACTAGAGGCAAGGGAGTTCAGTTAGGGGGGTTTTGCAGTAATTTATGCAAGAGGTGATGTAACCATAAGTAGGACAACTGCAGTTGGAATGAAGAGAAGTAGATGAATTCAAGTACAAAGCAAAATTGACAGGACATAAAGACTGTAAATATTGTGAGTATAACGGAGAGAGAGAAATCAAGGATAAAGTCCAAGTTTTTGGCTTGGACAAGTGGCTGGCTGGTTCACTGAGGTAGGGGGCATCCCAGAAGGAGAAAGGGGCTTGTGAGGAAGACAGTTTAATTTTGAAAGTGTTAAGTTAGAAGTACTTGTGACATTTTAAGGAAGGGTCCAGAAGGTAGTGGTTATTTGGCTTACAAACTCAGGAATTCTCTGTTTCAGAGATAGAGCTTTGAGAGTCATGAGTACATAGTAATTGAAACCATAGGAGAGAGATGAGATTAACCAGGCACGTTTTTTTTTCATTTTTGAAAACGGGACCTAGGGCTGAACTCTGAGGAAATGACACTATAGAAGAGACAAAGAGGAGTCTTGTCTTCAAAGAATACTGAGTAAGATCAACCAGAGAGATAGGAGGAAAACAAAGAGAATGTAGTGTCACCAAACTCAGAGAATGTGTCAAGGATATGGGAGTGGTCATCAGAATCAAAAGCTGTTGTGAGCTGAAATAGAGAAGGTCTGAAGAATGTCCTCTGGTTTTAGGAAAACATGGCCTCTATTTCTAAGCACAAGTTCTCCCTAGTTAGAATGTTCTATCTCTCTTCTTTTTTGGAGTTTTATTGAATGGTTAACCTTCTTTTGAGATGTTTCTCACATGTCCCCTCTTCTGTGAGGCCTTCTTCCAACTAAATTATTTCCTTGCTGTAGTTTCACCATGTAGCATATATGAGCATTCTCATGTATGAATTTGAGTTTCATCTGTGTATCCTAAGACAGTGAGTTCCTGAACTCAAATTTGTATTCATTCTTTTAGGACTGGGATTCTCGTGTTACTCAGCTTTTGATTAACACCCCTCATGGTGCCTAGCAAATAAGTGTTGTGTTATAAATGTTTATGGATCTGAATGCTTGAATTTAAAGATAATCCTAGGCAAAAGCATCATTTAAAATTGTTCATTAACAGTCAAAACCAAAATTTCTAAATAGTGCTGCCTCTTGGATATCATATGCTCTTTTTTCTAATAACACAATACAAATGCAATACCATTATGTAATATGCATTATTAATATAACATTTGAGAAGAGAGTTGATGGCTTTTTATAATTGGCCAGGAAAAGACAAGCCTTTTCTCTCTAATAAGTCTTTCAGGACAGTGCCAAAATATGTAAAAGTCGGTCAAATAGTCTATTCTTCCCTAGAGGTTAGGAATAAATTTGGCAACTTCTAGTGTGTTATTTTAAGTCCATGTGTTCATTTGGGGTAAGAACATTGAGCCATTTCCTGCTGAGTAATTAAGCTACCCTATGGGTTTATATTGGAAAAGAGTTACTCTTAAAATCCACTGGAGTATCGTGGGGTAGTAGTTACCTTTGACTCAGCATGCAGCACTTATAATGTTGCACATATATATAAATATATGCCTTAGATTTCTGGTTGTAACTTTAGAAATTGGTAACATCCTTTGTTCTTTTTCCTGGTAATTTAAGTGTACTTAACTTACCCAAATTCTTCTTTTCTATACCTTCTCTGATTTTTTCTGCAGGGATGGTGATAAGGGGCTTTATCATTTGTTGTTCCTCTATGTAAAAGATGTTCAGAACTACAGGAGCAAAAAGAATGACTGCAGTGAAAAACAAAAGGCTAAGGAGTGTTAAGATGTGATTTATGGAGTTTAATATATTGTTTTAGATAAGAGGAGAAAGAAAGGACCAGCTCATGTTAAACAAGGATTTCTAATTCCCAGGAAAAACTGAGGAGAAATCAGTGATAACAGCTTCAGAAACTGCTTTTGGACTAAGGCCTTATGGCTTGTTCCTGAAATATGTGTAAATTATACGTAGAAAGGTCAAGAGAGTGCTCTTAATATGTGTGACCAGATTCCAACTCTAGTAGGCAATCCATTCCCTCAGGCATAAAATGAGATAGTTGAGCATTGAAGGAGAAACACGCTTTGTAAGCCTGTGTTGTGTACTACATTTGTGTTATACATTTATATCCTTTGGCGTTATGATTGTTGGGGTGGGGCTGGGAAAGACTTGGTATACCACCAAGAAAAAGGACTACTGGATACACATGGTTTGTGGGGCCCAAGAAGTTAGTGTACCTGTGTGGGTATCGTAACTAATTCTTCTAAGTTGTCTGAACTAGAGTCTTGGGAATTATCCTTGATGACTCCCTTTCTCTCTCTCTTTTTTTTTTATTAAGGTATTATTGATATACACTCTTATGAAGGTTTCACATGAAAAAACAATGTGGTTACTACATTTAACCATATTATCAAGGCCCCACTCATAACCAATGCAGTCACTGTCCATCAGTGTAGTAAGATGCCACAGATTCACTGTTTGCCTTCTCTGTACTACACTGTTTTCCCTGTGATCCCCCACACCATGTGTACTAAACATAATACCCCACAATCCCCTTCTCCCACCCTCCCCACCTGCCCTCCCACACCCCTCCCCTTTGGTAACCACTAGTGACTCCCTTTCTCTTAACCCCATTTTCACCATTCCTGTAGATTCTACCTCTGAAAATACATACTGAACCCATTTGCTTCTCTTATTTATCAAATATTATTTGAACTAATGAACTTACTCAACTGCCCAAGTTCAAATCACCATTAACTCTCACCAGGCCTTTCACCCCTGTGTTTCCTCCACTGTAAATATAGTGATCTTACCTAAAAATGACAAATCAGGTCATGTTAACTCCCCAGGTTAAAACCTCTAGGCTAAGATTCAAAATATTCATCACTTCTCACATGACCTCACATAATCTGGTCCTGGCTGTCTTTATCTCAGCCACAGCAACTGGTTTTCTGGTTCTCTTAATAACTCAAACTCTCAGTCCTTGGCATTAACACCTGTTCTTCCCTCTTCCTGAACACTCTTACTTCCACTCTTCTTCTAGTAAACTTTAGTTCCTCAGATGTGCCTTCCCTAATCTAAATTAGATTCCCTGTTATGCTTTTTGAAATTCTATAGTTTGTTCTTTCAGAGATTTGTTAATAGGTGGGAGTTATATAAGCAGAACTTCCAGAGTGAGTTATTTGTTGTCTCTGTTCCTTCCTCACCTGTCATTCACCCCAAAGCCCATTTCAGTTAAGTTTTGATTCACACACATTCACTGCAGATGCCTCCCTAGGACTCTCATTGACCTTCATTTTGCCAAAATCACTGGTAGTTCTCTCTCCTTTTTTAACTTGACTTCTCAGCAACACTCATCACAGTGGACCATTTCCTCATTTGAAACACCTTCTTCTTGGTTTTTGCCACTGTTTAATGTGGTCCTCCATGATGCAGGTGCTGAGATGGAGAGAGGCATGCGAAAGATGCAAGAGGAAGGAAACAAGGTTGGATAATCAGTAAAGCCTTTAGACCAAGATCTGATGGCTATGAAAGAGGGGAGGAAGCAGGTTGGGATAGGGAAGACTGAGAATATGATGCAGATCTAACAGCCTCTGGCAACCCTATTGGGAGCTCTGGAGCAAAGTTTGCTCATTAGAAGAGACCTGAAGTAGGCCGGCTTGGCCAGGTCCTACTACCCACAGCATGCTCAGTGATCATATGGGGCGACCTGGGAAGAGTGTCAAAAAAAATGGGTGTACTTTTGGTTTGAAAGCGGAGCAGATTCTGAGGCTGTTAACAACTGCAGGTTGTCAGTTAACTGCTCTCCTTACAACTGAATGGCAAGTGGTTTGAAGGGAGATCCTAGTGGCACACCGCCATGACTTGCCACAGTGACACTGCACATCCACTGTTTCCCCCCTAATCACTTTTACTAATCACTTCTCAATTTTCTTTGCTTCTGTCTTCTCCTTTGCTCAACCTCTCAAAGTTAGAATGTGTTAGGGTTTGATTCTGGATGCTTCCCTAATTTGTACTCTCTTCCTAAATCCCATGGCTTTAAATACCACCTCTATGCCCAGCTCCTAGTTTTACATCTCTAGTTCTCCCCTTTCCACTGAACTTCAGGCCCCTAAATGCAACAGTCTGCTGGATGTCTCCTCTTCCGATGTCTAATAGGTGTTTCACTCCATATGGCCAAAATAGAACACTTGGCATTCTTCCCCAAATGTGCACCTCTTCTGTTTCTCTCCATTTCAGAAATAGCACACCTATTGATGCCTTTGTCTGACCACAGATATGAGAGTCATCCTCAATTTCACTTTCCCTTACCCTTTCTAGTTCTGTCTGTTGTCTTTAAAATATAACCCCTATTTGTCAATTTCTCTCCCTCTCCACTATAACATATCTTGTCCAAACTATCATAATCTCTCCTGTGGACCCTGCAGTGGTCTCTTAAATGGACTCTTTGCTTCCTTTTTGTATTCTAGAGTGAAAGCCCTATGAAGACAAGGGCTCTACCTGTCTTGTTGCTCACTGTATCCACAGTGTCCAGAATAGTACCTGGTACATAGTGGACACTTTAAATATTTGGTGAATGAGGAAATGAACAAATCAATTCTGCACTTAGAGTTTATAACATGAATCAGATT
>JAVSCE010010068.1:0-14175 GCA_032199065.1 Smutsia gigantea
AGTATTTTAGGCCTTCTACCTAGTGTCTGTAATGTGTGTGTATATGTGTGTGTGTTTGTGTAGGTGTATAGAACAGGGGAGTAACAGAAATATCTAGGGAAGAAAAATAGATTTTTCCCCAGCTTTATTGAGATATAACTGACATATAGTATTGTGTAAGTTTAAGGTGTACAACATGCTGATTTAATCACTTATATATTGCAAAATGATTATCACTTTAACTAAAACCTAGATGATATCACATTATTAACATTTATTTTTATGGTGAGAACATTTAAGATCTATTCCCTTAGTAACTATCAAGTATATCATACAATATTTTAACTATAATCACCATCTTAGCTCTTTCTGGAATTTTTATTTTTCTTCAAGTGTTAGGCTCCTTCTGTAAAAGCCAACTCAGCCCAGGTTACCTTTTCCACAGGCCTTGTCCTAGTGATAATGGCCCTCACAAACAAATGTGGTGAGAAAAATAAAGGTCTTGCCATATCGATTAGTATGTATTTGGGGAGTTTACACTGGTGGCTCAAGGTGATCCCAAAGTCTTTTTTTTTTCCTTTTTTTTATTGCAAAATGATTATCACAGTAAGTTTAGTTAACATCCTTCAACATACATAGTTACAAATTATTTTTTCTTGCGATGTGAACTTTTGAGGTTTTTTCTCTTAACAACTTTTCAATACACAAGACATTATTGCTCACCATGCAACAAACAAGTTCCAATACAGTGAACAAGTTCTCACAAGGTGAACAATGCAAAGGCAGTCATATCAGAGAAACTAATTCAGTTACTATAATCAATCAAGTCAACTATGATTATTCATATGATTTTTATACTTAAATTATAAGTGAATCCCACATTTCCCCCTTTTTTTTGTTTTAATTGACGCAAATGCATATGCGTATATTTGTGGAAGGTACCAGAGTAATGATTAGCTGGGCTCGGCCTGTGACATAGCTTGTCACAGGCAATGTCTCTCTCGTCTGGAGGGGTGAGGTTCTATGCCTCACCTCAGTTGGCCCCCACATTGCTCACCTGAGGTCCCTTGCGACTGTGCCTGTCTTAGGTTGTTCCTCCCATGAGGAATCTTACCCGTCTCTGGCTAACCAGCCATCTCCTGGGACCAAACAGGGAGATAAAATACGAAAGAGAGGACAGCCATCAGCTATAATTCTGGATAAAATCACAATATACATGATTATTTTCTTGCAGCAAATGCAGGTGGGGAATCCGTATATGATTTCACAAAGTTGTTTAAAAGGAATCACTTATTTCTTGAAGTTAATTCTTGAAAAGTAGCATATGCTTGTATTGGCTTTAAAAGACCAACAACTGCCTTCTGCACACACACTAGGAGAACAGGAATACAAATGCATAACAGTATTAGACCTACAATTATAGGCCATATCCAATGAAACAAAGAAAACCAATTTAACAATCCAGGCATTTGTGAAAACTTATCAATACCATGATGAATGTTGTCTATTTGATCTTGAATAGTATGCGACCAAAGTCTTTTATTAAGGATAGAAAACCATAAATATGCTCACTGGATCAGGCTCAACAAAGGTGTCATGAGGTGAGAGGTTGGGGCCCTCTCAGGTCTTTCCTGGGCAGGTTCACAGCCCTGCATGGCTTCTCTAAATCCCCATGGTTATGTCACAGCTTTTCAAAGCCGCCTATGAACATCTCATTCCCAGACCTTCCTTCAAGATTTTGATCAGTCTGGTTTGCCCCAGCTGGTGCTGCCCTCCTGGGCAGCCATGGTAGTAACCAGTTGTTGCTGATCTCTTTTTTTTGACACATGACCTTATATAGGGCTTTTCCCAGAGTGAGTTTTGACATAAGTCAAATTGAAGGAAGCCTTGTAAATGGGCCTTTCTCAGGGATCTTTCAGACAGATAAAATAGTGGCAGTTTCCTGGTGAGAGGGCTTCATGAGGATATGCAAACCTTTTCTGCTTCTTCAAATGTCTGTTGTGCTGCTGGTTTTTACAACTATCAAGATTATTGAAGCCTCTGGCTGTTACCTTGGAGGTATGCAGAACGGGATGTTAAGGAAAGTTCCATCTCCACAAAGTTCACTGTTCTTGTCCAGATTCAGCTGTTTCTCTTCAATAAATGCTCCACTGGATATTGTAGGACATTGCTTAATTTTCAAGGTTCTGAAAGGTTGATTTTGATAATTTTGCAAGTGTCGTTTTTGCTTTTATGGCTTTTGTTCATCCTTGCCCTATCATTCCAGAATTCCCTCCCCTTCTCTTATTTGCTGATACCACACATTGGTCAAATATGCAAGCAGAAGACAAATAAGAGTTTTAAAAAAAGGGTTTCAGGTAATGCAGTTCTCAAAATCAATCTTCTGGAGCAAAGAGAAAAGTGGAGAAATGAATGGAGTATGTCTGGAAGAACAATTAGAGAATACTCACCATACTATTTTCAGAGAAACTGATATGTAAACCAGAATGCCAGTTTCTGACTTCACAATCAGAAATCATTTGCACATGTACTAGAACACATGAAATTGAAATGACTAGAGCATCCTCTTTCTCTGTGCACATAAAGCAAACTTAAAATAAGCTGTCAGCTTGTTTGGCATGAAATTGGAAAGTACAAGTAAATAGTAATGTCAAGTTTAGTGTGCTTACAACTTCCATGCCTGAAATACAAATATCCTTGGCATTAGAGCCATCTTCTCCCTGTAAAACACTTGGATGAGTACTGCCAATGGCTTTTAAAAAAATTATCCTCTTTTCCTATACTTTATTGGCTGAGTAAACTCAATTCTCATTAACACCATTTTTCAGATGTACATTTACTGAGATTAATTAAAGTCTTACCAAAATGGAGAGTCTTCTTGCTTTAAGTTTGTTTTATCTTCAAATATCTTCTCATTCATTGGTTTTAAGGTTAAATTCTCAGAAAATTGTTTTATTTTCCATATTTTAAAGTTATTGAGGTAAGGTTATTCCATACTTGCTTTGTATATTACTGTCTACACTAGTCTCATTATGTGATATTTGGGGATCTTCAAATATACTATGAAGATGATGACAATCATAAATGTGTCCATTAAACCAGGCTGAAGAAAGCTGGATCAAAAGAATCCTTATTAGGATTTTCCTTAAACAAAAGCAATTGTGGTCTGGGTGGGATTCAAGATGGTGGCGTGAGAGGTGAGACAGAGAACTCCTCCCAAAACCACAGATAGTGTGAAAATATAGTTAATACAACTAACCGTAAAACAGCAGCAGGAAAGAAGGCTGCACCAGACTGCATACAGACCTCACGAACAGAGCAGACCTCACAAAACTGGGTAACGTATGAAAGCCTTGATCCGGCGGGACCCAAGCCCTTCCCCCACTCCAGCTCACCAGCGGAAGGAAGAGAAACAGAGGGGGGAGGGGGTGGAAGCCTGGGACTGCTGAACACCCAGCCCTGGAGATCTGCTTTGAGAGCAGAAATCTACATTATGTGGTGCTCAGGAGGATGGGGAGCTGGGACAGGCAGAGGGCTTGAGAGACAGATTCCAGCCATTTTTGGAGGACAGGATCCACACCCGGCCACTCTGAGACAAGTGAAAGGCAGGCGGTCTGAGAGGCTTCCTAGCAGTGAGAGGGTTGCCGAAGAGGCGGAGTTTGCATACAGTGTGCTGTGGGGGAGAAGGGATAAGGGGACAAGGTTGTCTGGGCATGCTCTGCCCAGCAGATTGGGAAATTTGGGCAGCTTCAGCTCCATCCCCCTGGATGGCTACTCAGCTCAGAGGCACCCACTGTGATACACAGCCTGCAGAGCCTTCCTTCTGGCCTGACAGCACCAGCTCACAAACTGGCACTCACTGTGCTGGCGCCACACCAGCCAGAGAGAAGCCTCACCTACAACAGCTAGAGATGCCAAACACAGAGGCTTACACCTGTGTGCTTGGCCCACTGGTTGTGATACTGGAGACAGGCAGGGCACACAGGAGAGAGGAAACAGATCTTTCCTGCCCCCAGGCAGCAGATCCACTCCCCTGTGACCCCCAACCTCACTCTAGGGGCTGAGCAGCTCCAGAGACTGGAGCTTCAGGGCAACAGAGAGCACCACACAGAAATATGAAAAGTCAAAAGAACATGGTACAGACCAAAATCTCACAAACCCCAGAAAAAGGGCCAAATGAAAGTGAACTGACCAATCTTCCTGAAAGAGAGTTCAAAATAAAAATAAACATGCTTAAGAGGTACAGAAAAATATTCAAGGACTCAGGAACGAATTGAAGTTGGAGACTCAATAATTAAGAAATTCCATATATGAAATGAAACATACACCGGAGGGATTTAAAAGCAGATTAGATGTAGTAGAAGAGACGGTAAATGGAATAGAAATTAGAGAAGAGGAATACAAGGAAGCTGAGGCACAAAGAGAAAAAAGAATCTCTAAGAATGAAAGAATATTGAGAGAAATGTGTGACCAATCCAAACAGAAAAATATTTGCATAATAGGGGTACCAAAAGAAGAAGAGAGAGAAAAAGGGATAGAAAGTGCCATTGAGGAGGTAATTACTGAAAACTTCCTCAATCTAGGGAAGGAGATAGTCTCTCAAACCATTGAGATGCACAGATCTCCCAACACAACAGGCCCAAGGAAGACAACATCAAGACATATAATAATTAAAATGGCAAAATCAAAGATAAAGACAGACTTTTAAAAGCAGCTAGAGAGAGAAAAAAGATCACATACCAAGGAAAAACCATAGGCTATCATCAGATTTCTCAACAGAAACCTTACAGGCCAGAAGGGAGTGTCATGATATATTTAATGCAATGAAGCAGAAGGGCCCTGAACCAAGAATACTCTACCCAGCAAGGTTATCATTTAAATTTGAAGGAGGGATTAAACAATTTTCAGATAAGCAAAAGCTGAGAGAATTTACCTCCCACAAACCACCTCTAGAGTGAATTTTGAAGGGACTCCTATAGATAGAAGTATTACTAAGGCTAAACAGATGTCACCCAAGAGAAGACAAAGAGTACAGAATATGATTCATAACATACAAAGAATGGAGGAAGAAGAAAAAGAACCTTTGGGTTGTGTTTGTAATAGCATACGAAGTGAGTTAAATTAGACTATTAGATAGTAAGGGAATTACCCTTGAACCCTTGGTAACCACGAACATAAGCCTGCAATGGCAATAAGTACATACCTATTGATAATCAGCCTAAATGTAAATGGTCTAAATGCACCAATCAAAAGACATAGAGTTACTTAATGGATAAAAAAACAAGATCCATCTATATGCTGCCTACAAGAGACTCACTTCAAACCCAAAGACATACACAGACTGAAAGTAAAGGGATGGAAAAAGATATTTCATGCAACTAATAGTGAGAAAAAAGCAGGAGTTGCAGTATTTGTATCAGAGAAAATAGACTTCAAAACAAAGAAAGTCACAAGAGACAAAGAAGGACATTACATAATGATAAAGGGGTCAGTCCAACAAGAGGCTATAACTATTATAAACATCTATGCACCCAATACAGGAGCACCTACATATGTGAAACAAATACTAACAGAATTAAAGGGGGAAATAGAATGCAATGAGTCCATTTTGGGGGATTTCAACACACCACTCACTCCAAAGGACTGATCAACCTGACAGAAAATAAGAGACAGAGGCACCGAACAACGAATTAGAACAGATGGACCGAACGGAAATCTACAGCACACTCCATCCAAAAGCAACAGGATACACATTCTTCTCAAGTGCACATGGAACATTTTCAAGAATAGATCATATATTAGGCCACAAAAGAACCTCAGTAAATTCAAAAAGATTGAAATGTTACCAACCAGCTTCTCAGATCACAAAGGTATGAAACTAGAAATAAATTACTCAGAGAAAATGAAAAATCCCACAAACACGTGGGGGCTTAATAACATGCTCCTAAATAATCAATGGCTCAATGACCAAATAAAAATAGAGATCAAGCAATATATGGAGACAAATGACAACAATAATTCAACACCACAAAATCTGTGGGACGCAGCGAAGGCCGTGCTAAGAGGGAAATATATTGCAATACAGGCCTACCTCAGGAAAGAAGAACAATCCCAAATGAACAGTCTAAACTCACAATTAATGAAACTAAAAAAGGAAGAATAAATGAGGCCCAAAGTCAGTAGAAGGATGGTCATAATAAATATTAAAGTAGAAATACATAAAATTGAGAAGAATAAAACAATAGAATCAATGAAAGCAGGAGCTGGTTCTTTGAAAAAATCAACAAAATAGATAAACCCCTAGCCAGACTTATCAAGAAAAAGAGAGTCTACACATATAATGGAATCAGAAATGAGAAAGGAAAAATCATTACGGACACCACAGAAATACAAAGAATTATGAGAGAATACTATGAAAAATTATACGGTAACAAACTGGACAACCTAGAAGAAATTGACAACTTTCTAGAAAAATACAACCTTTCAAGGCTGACCCAGGAAGAAACAGGAAATATGAATAGACCAATTACCAGCAAAGAAATTGAATTGGTAATCAAAAAACTACCTAAGAACAAAACCCCTGCACCAGATGGTTTCACTGCTGAATTTTATCAAACATTTAGTGAAGACCTAATAACCATCCTCCTTAAAGTTTTCCAAAAAGTAGAAGAGGAGGGAATACTCCCAAACTCATTCTACGGGGCCAACATCACTCTAATACCAAAACCAGGCAAAGACACCACAAAAAAAGAAAATTACAGACCAATATCCCTGATGAACATAGATGCAGAAATACTCAACAAAATATTGGCAAACCGAATTCAAAAATACATCAAAAAGATCATCCATCATGATCAAGTGGGATTCATCCCAAGGATGCAAGCATGGTACAACATTCGAAAATCCATCAACATCATCCTCTACAACAACAAAAAGGACAAAAACCACATGATCATCTCCATAGATGCTGAAAAAGCATTCAACAAAATTCATCATCCATTCATGATAAAAACTCTCAACAAAATGTGTATAGAGGGCAAGTACCTCAACATAATAAAGGCCATATATTATAAACCCACAGCCAACATTATACTTAACAGCAAGAAGCTGAAAGCTTTTCCTTTAAGATCGGGAACAAGACAAGGATACCCACTCTCCCCACTTTTATTCAACATAATTCTAGAGGTCCTAGCCATGGCATTCAGACAACACAAAGAAATTAGAGGCATCCAGGTTGGCAAGGAAGAAGTCAAACTGTCCCTGTTTGCAGGTGACATGTTATTGTACATAAAAAACCCTAAAGAATCCACTCCAAAACTACTAGATCTAATATCTGATTTCAGTAAAGTTGCAGGATACAAAATTAATACACAGAAATCTGTTGCATTTCTATACACTAATGGTGAACTAGCAGAAAGAGAAATTAGGAAAACAATTCCATTCACAATTGCATCCAAAAGAATAAAATACCTAGGAATAAACCTAACCAAGGAAGTGAAAGACTTATACTCTGGAAACTACAAGATACTCATGAGAGAAATTAAAGAAGATACCAATAAATGGAAACATATCCTGTGCTCATGGATAGGAAGAATTAATATTGTCAAAATGGCCATCTTGCCTAAAGCATTCTACATATTCAATGCAATCCCTATCAAAATATCAAAAGCATTCTTCAATGAACTAGAACTAATCGTTCTAAAATTCATATGGAACCACAAAAGACCTCGAATAGCCAAAGCAATCCTGAGAAGAAAGAATAAAATTCGGGTAATTACTCTCCCTGATTTCAAGCTCTACTTCAAAGCCACAGTAATCAAGACAATTTGGTATTGGCACAAGAACAGACCCATAGACCAATGGAACAGACAAGAGAGCCCAGATATAAACCCAAGCATATATGCTCAATTAATATACAATAAAGGAGCCATGGATATACAGTGGGGAAATGACAGCCTCTTCAACAGCTGGTGTTGGCAAAACTGGACAGCTACATGTAAGAGAATGAAACTGCATCATTGTCTAACCCCATACACAAAAGTAAAATCGAAATGGATCAAAGACCTGAGTGTAAGTCATGAAACCATAAAACTCTTAGAAAAAAAATAGGCAAAAATCTCTTGGACATAAATATGAGCAACTTCTTTATGAACATATCTCCGTGGGCAAGGGAAACAAAAGCAAAAATGAACAAGTGGGGCTATATCAAACTAAAAAGTTTCTGTACAGCAAAGGACACCATCAATACAACAAAAAGACATCCTATAGTATGGGAGAATATATTCATAAATGACATATCTGATAAGGGGTTGACATCCAAATTATATAAAGAGCTCACACACCTCAACAAACAGAAAACAAATAAGCCAATTAAAAAATGGGCAGGGGAGCTGAAAAGAAACTTCTCCAAAGAAGAAATTCAGATGGCCAGCAGGCACATGAAAAGATGCTCCACATCACTAATCATCAGAGAAATGAAAATTAAAACCATAATGAGATATCACCTCATACCAGTTAGGATGGCCACCATCCAAAAGACAAACAACAACAAATGTTGGTGAGGATGTGGAGAAAGGGGAACCCTCCTACACTGCTGGTGGGAATGTAAATTAGTTCAACCATTGTGGAAAGTAGTATGGAGGTTCCTCAAAAAACTCAAAATAGAAATACCATTTGACCCATGAATTCAATCCTAGGAATTTACCCCAAGAATGCAGCAGCCCTGTTTGAAAAAGACATATGCACCCCTATGTTTATCGCAGCACTATTTACAATAGCCAAGAAATCGAAGCAACCTAAGTGTCCATCAGTAGATGAATGGATAAAGAAGATGTGGTACATATACACAGTGGAATACTATTCATCCTTTATAAGAAAACAAATCCTACCATTTGCAACAACATGGATGTAGCTAGAGGGTATTATGCTCAGTGAAATAAGCCAGGCAGAGAAAGACAAGTATCAGATGATTTCACTCATCTGTGGAGTATAAGAACAAAGAAAAAACTGAAGGAACGAAAGAGCAGCAGACTCACAGACAAGAATAGACTAACAGTTACCAAAGGGAAAGGGACTGGGGAAGATGGGTGGAAGGGGAGGGGTAAGAGGGAAAAAGAGGAATTATGATTGGCACACATAATGTAGCGGAAGGGGGGGGCATACAGGAATGCAGTATAACACAGAGAAGACAAGTGGTGATTCTGTGGCATCTTACTATGGTGATGGTCAGTGACTATAATGGGGTATGTGGTGGGGACTTGGTAATAGGGGGAGTCTAGTAAGTGTAATATTGCTCATGTAATTGTACATTAATAATAGCACAGAAAAAGCAGTTATGTGAATTGGACTCAGCTCCAAAAACATTAATACTACATATAGTCCTTTTCCCAAATATATACATGAGTTTAGCTGCTCATGAAAGTTTATTGACACCATTCCATTTATAAGTCTGCCCCTCTCCTAAGTTTAAGATGGTTTTCCCTGAACAAGAGTTTCAGGACTTGGAAAAACCATCACTAATTCCAGTTCATAGCACTAGGTATGGTTGTCTAGAATTCTTAACACAAATAAAAACTTTACAAAAGATTTTCTTACCTGCATTGCAGTTTTCTATGGATTTGTCACTTTAAAATAATGTATAGATTGTGAACATATGAAACCTAACTGCATGATTATAAAGGCAAAGTTTAAAAATTTTTTATAAGTCCGTTTGTTTGCTATAGTAACTTTCAACAGAAAAATCTCAGTAGCATACCACAATGACTTATTTTTCATTCTTCTTATATATCTGTTATGTTCCACATTTGACTTTATTCCAGAACCCAGGCTAACTTACACCCCTGCCTAAGATATTCTTAGTGTTGTGTAGGATAAAAAAAAATATGAATAGCAAGGTACATTCTGGCCATGAACTGTTCTCCTCAGAGGAAAGAAACTTTCTCAAGGCCTCACAAGACTCTGTAAGCAACCCAATATTCCTTAATAAACCACTTTAACTTTGGTTGTCCAGAGTGAATTCATTATGTGGAGGTGGTTATTCCTGTTACATCCTCATTATCATGTCCTGTTTTTGACTAAACATAAGATAAACAGTTTTGTGAAGAGTAACAGTGAATTCTACGTACAAATCATATGGCCAAAACAAATCATATGGCCAAGCTTAAATCTATGGTATAGAGAAATGCATTTTTTTTTCACAGAGAGTGAAACAAGGTACAGGGAAACATGGTGAATATGTTCGACAAAAATGCAATATACCATACTCTCCTAATCATCTACCCTGGAAACCAAAGTTATGAATCTTTCAAAAGTATCTGCGGTACCTACTACATCCTTCTTATCAGGACTTATCAGCATGAATTATTAATATAGTGTTTTAATTGAATGTCCCATAACATTTTTGAGGCAGTTAAGGTCCCGGTGAACTAACTTAGTGAAAAAGAGAGTTGATACAGATCTCAAGTGAATTGATGGAGTACTGCTACCCATACTAAGTGAAAGCCTGTTATTCTGTCCTTTTACCAAAGAGGAAAAAAAATAGTTGCCCGATTACAAGTCCACACCAAGCCTGTGTTGATTTGATCAAGCAAAAAAAGCATGTCTCGAACAGTAATTAGACTATCATAATTCACTGTTATTCTTCACAAAAATGTTTATCTTATGTTTAGTCAAAAACGGCATGGTAAAGAGGATGTAACATGTAACAGAAGTAACCCTTCTGCACAGTGAATTGTCTATGACTAACTTAAGTGAAAGTGGTTTACTAAAGAATATTGAATAGGTTACAGAGTCTTGTGAGGCCTAAAGAAAGTCTAGAGGGTAGCTCTCTAAACCAAGAAACATTATTATCTTAATTGGGAAAGTGGTGCTGTAGCTCTGAGTGCAATCAGCACCAGCAATAATTGCCAGGAACTTGACTTGACTGGCACTTTCCAGTACCAATGTCATTTCTGAGACACTTGGGATAGCCTTTAACAACAAAAGTGGTGAAGGGCTTGGGGAAGGAAGGGAGGGAGAGGAAAAAAATAGGGAAGTAATTTGTTAAAAACAATTTGGAGGAAAAATAATAGAATTTTAGAAAAATTAGGAAAATATTAAATCTATTAAAGAAGTAATAAATGCCATTAAAAAAAAAACCTTTGGAGACCAAGAAAAATATCATGGAAATGGAATAAAGATGTCAATAAAAAGGTTAGAATATAATATCAAGGAAGTACTTAACAAACTAGAAAATAAAGAATTGCAAAATAGGACAAAGAAAATTTAGAAAATTAGGGCATAAATCTGGGATGAGATTCAGAACCTTTATCTGAATAAAGTTCAGAAAGAAAGAAATGGAGGGGGAAAAAAGATAGCAGGAAGTTATTAAAAAAAATTCTCTGAAAAAACTTTCCAGAAGTAAAGGACATGAAATCTTTGAATTGAAAGGGCGCACACAGTTATCAGGAAAATTAAAAGCAAACAAACAAACAAAGAATTATAAAACACCAATGATAAAGAGAAAATCTTAAAATATAACAGAGGGGTGGGAATTCCCAGGCTCAAAAATCAGAATGGCATTGGACACCTCACTAGCAACTCTGGCACCTAGAAGATAGTGAAGACATACCAGTACCCTTTTAAAAGACAAATTACTTCTAACCTAAAATAGTGTACCCAAATGAATTATCAAATATGAGGGAAAAGGTATTTTCGAATGTGAATGGTCACTCTCTAATGGATAAAGGAAAGTTACTGGAGGACATGTTCCACAAAAAGAAAGTAAATGATAAAAAAAGAAGACATGGCATGTAGGAACTAGGGATAAGACACAGGTGTGTGGTTAGTGAAATTCTGAGGCTGATGCCAAAGGGAAGTTCCAAAAATTCAGCTATATGCAAGCTGAAAGCATCACCAGTCCAGACTGGAGAAGGAGGGAATGTTTAAGGAGAGGCAAATTCAAGAAAATGGTGAAACTGATAGGATGGATTTGAATACTTGATTGAAGGTTAAAGTTCTATTGAAAAGATTGGAGAAGAGTTAATAGGGAGATATTTAAGTAAACGAAATTGTTTTACACCGAGACAGATCTTATAATTAAATTCTGCACTAAATGCTTTGGAATTTATAGGGGAAAATATTTCTGCCTGTGGAACTATCTGAAAAAAGATGTAACCATTCATTCAATCATGTATTCAGTAAATGCTGGTTAGAGTCTAGTATGTATCAGGCATTACTCTAGGTGTGAGGGATGTACAGCAAGGAAGAATGCAGACAAAAATCCATTAGTCCTTATGGAGCTACAGTCCTGTGGGGGAGAAGAAAGAAAATTAACAAACTGAATAAATGAAGTCATGGTAGATGGTGTTAAATCCTAAGAAGAAAAATAAAGCATCATTTAGGATCAGGGACTGCCAAAAAGGTGAAGCAAAGGAGAGGGGTATGGGACTCAATGGAGAAGCCACGAATGTGGTAAGGGAGAAAACTCATTGTTTCAGAAGAGTCTTCTAAATGCAGAACTATCAATTATTCTGTTCCCTGGATAATTCAAGCCACTTGCTCAGAGATCTGAGAAAGCCTAGTTAGTCCTGTAACTGGGACTATAATAATTAAATGGCAATCTTTTCATCATCCCACCTGATCAATAAGCATCAACTGTAGACATTTATTTGCCTGTTTCTTAGAAAACAGGCCTTTTGGGTGGTTATCAGACTATGGAATCAGCTTGAATAATTTTGGTCGAAGTGTTATCTTGAATTAGTCGTAGTTTCATATAAAGATTTTTCAAATATACTTTGTAGTCAACAGATAGGAATTTTAAATTCAAGCTCTGACACTCTTTCAGTGATTTTGGACAAGGGTCGTGAATTAGATTCAGCAGGTTGCGGAATGTGAGATGCAGTTCGGCAGGTGGAATGTTTAGTAAGGAGGCCCCCGGGGATCAACACCCCATGAACAGAGAGAAAAGTCAAGCTTCAGTGCAGGCTCAGTGGAGACCCTGGCCGTCCCTACAGGGAGCTTGGGCACTGGGAAAGCCCTTCAAAAATGTCCTGAATTGGGCCAAGTTTGGTGTTTTTGTACACAATCTGTCTCATTTATTTCAAAGGAGATTTATTGAGTATAGAAAATCCATTTGATGCTTTGATAGAATAAGGATTATGTTAACATGTAGATACAACTTACTGGCATGGATAGAACTATTCTGAAGTGCTCTGAATAACACAAAGTTCGCAAAAAAAGGAAATGACCTTTCACAGAAAGGAAGACTTTTCCACCTGGGAATTTTATACCAGGATGAGAAACAGCCATGGATAGCACTTACAGGTTACCCTGAGTGCATTCAGATATTTGAAACTATTTTTAGGCCTCATTGTCTCCCTGACAATGCTTTTCTATTTTGAGTTCATAAGAAAATTGCAAACCATCCTGTATAGCAATTGCATTTTAACTTGCATCTTATAAAATACCCATTTCCAGAGGAAAACAAAGCTTTGTAATCAACATTCAGTTTTAAAGTATGGCTTTGTTTTTAAAGAAAGACATGTTGTGACTACCATTAATCATTCAGTCCACCAAATTATAAAAATAAAATATTAAAAAAATTTTTTTCTATGTCTGAAGAAAAAATAAGACCAATACTTAAGAGAAATAAAATTGAATTGGCAACTGTAGTTCTTGTAGATTTACAGAAATGGGAACTCCTCACTGCATATGTCAAGAATAGATAAAATTAATGAATCTATATATTGACAGAATTATTGATGAGCTCCTACATGTTCTACACTGTCCTGAGCATTGTGATTAAATTCACCTTAAATATAACATACAGTCTCTCCCCTTATTTTGCATATTACCTAGTTATTCAAGAACTAAAGAATCTGAAAAGGGTATGATTAAAAACTGATATGTATCTGTCAGGGTTATGTATTGCAAAATGACACTGACGTTGGCTTATTTAAGCAGAAAATAAATGTATGGCAAGGAAATCTGTCAGCTCACAGAACTGAAAGCATGTCTGGAGAAGCAGGCTCAGAAAATGAAAACACAGGGATGCTTGTATAAGAACAAAATGATACAAGGTTTTTTCACTACTGCTGAACCCAGCCCTTTGTGCCAGATGCTTCCATAACTGTGCATCAAATTTTTCCTTTCTTTGTCTTTGTGACACTCTCTCAAGATTCAGATTCCCTAATCGCAGAGTTAAATTGTGTTGGGTTG